>VVAS01021365.1:1638-13280 GCA_015103295.1 Ptychochromis oligacanthus
GTCAGGTGGTTATAACACTGCTTTAGGAGCAAGGAGGGCTCGCCTGAGGGGCCCCCCCCCCGCCCCCCCCCCTTGCACAGGTGCAGTTTGCGAGTGTTCCCAGCATTGTGGGTAGGCATTAATTTGCCTGAGCACTGTTGCTTTATTCTTTCATACATCAAAATAAGAATTGAGTGTTGTCTTTTTTTTTTGTCTGCAAGTGTATATTTACAAATGAGGGCTTTTAATTTAAAAGAATGACCCAATTCGTAGGTGGTGTCAAAGACATGATGACGAATGCTTCGCCTGGAGACTTGCTCCAAGTGATTGGTTTTCTATTGCATCAAAATCACAGATTCATAGATCATGATAAAGTGGTGCGACTGGGACAATGCTTCATTAATGGTCAGAAAGAGACACAGGACTTGGGAGTGTTTCTAAAGTTACACCCTTTTTTTTATCCTCATCTTCAGCTCAATAAGGTTTCAATAGGTTCCCCCCCCCCTTTTTCTATCAAATGAAGCCGCCTTCAACTTGGCAGAAATTTGATGCAAACACAAGGTGAACGGCCAACTTTAAACAAATGGCAAACTTTGAAAATATATATTGGAAGAATACACAAAGTGTTTGCAGAGGAGCATTTTTGCTTGGAAAGATATAAACGATCTCACACTGTATATGGGTGATTAGTGCAGGGCAGTCTACCGCCTCGTTTTTGTATTTCGTGGACATTTTATCTTTCCTCCAACAGCAGCAAGCCTTGAATCCATAAGGGGACCTCTCTTCAGCTTGATCTGTGCCCCTACTGTCTGTACGTGTCTTTAATAAAGACGCTGTCCTCACTTCCTGCCTACTCCCCTCTGATTCACAGCTCTATTTACAGTTCCTGCATGGCCCTGCCAAATCAGGGGCCCTCAAATTGGGTAGTTAAAGGAGCTGTGGGTGGAGAAGCGCATTTTATCACCAGATATGCCCAGAAATCAATGCACCCTCTCAAATGGCTGTCTCTTTATGGACCGTCAGGGAAATATGAGTGGAAATGGAGAAGCGGGAGAGTAGTGATGTGATATGAGTGAAGGCCTTCATTCCTGAGTCTTACCTCCCGAGTTGAAAACAGACATTAACACCAAGGGTCCCATTGGTTAAAACTCCCCTTTCTCTGAGTCTATTGTGTGCAGTCATGCAAGGTTTTGTACCTGATTACAGGACATAAAATCACAAAAAAAAGAGCCAAGAAAGCATCACATGACACCACAGGACAAAATAGAATAGAGCTAATATTAAAGAACAGCAGAGTCACTAAGCCCACGGAGTCACTTGCAAATTTGATGCAAGCTTTTGACTAATGATATAACAACTAACAACTAACAAACTTGTGCCTTTCAGTGCTCATACTCCTTTCCAATATGGTAATATTTGACAAAACAGACAGTACACACTTCTATATTTATGTCAAATTTATTAACTGGATTGAAAATTCTTCATTTGCATGAGTATGACCAATGATCTCTCCTCCCTTCTAATGTCAATATCATAATCTGGTTAAAGAATCCACATTTATGTCACAATACCAGTGGACAATACCAGACAATAAAAACTGAGGAGTACCCCATTTGAACCTGGTTCCAACATGTGATCTCTGTCTTAATATACTTACCAGGATAATACTATGGATAATGGATAGGGTAGGATGACTTATAAAGAGCTTTCTCTAAGTTTGGACAGGCATTGCTTTTGATTGGTTCTCTTGTTAGAACTTGCACTGCCCCTTGATTGGGTGGACACGTTGCTGCACAAAAAGGTCTTGAAGTGCTGTAAATTCATCAGTGTTTCCTGAAATTAGAAAACGTTATTGTACAGAGTGAAGCTTGATTACCGGCAGTGAAAATTTTGTCAACATGGAAATGCACCATGTCAAACTGGAGGAATCATCTACAGCCTGTTGTGGATTTTTCTGCTTTGTAGCCCAGTTTAGAACATTTCTTATTTAAAAAAAATCAAAAAGTAGCTAATTAAAGGTGGTAAGCTACATGTAGTGAGTAAGATATGTAGTAAGTAATGTAACTATTTTGATTAAATAATCTAAATAGTTACTTTACTCAATACATATCTAACTAATTCTGTAACTAATAATCTTTATCTATTACAAGTTTAAAAGAATGCTACTTTAGAAGAATCCTTCTTAATACTGTTTATAAGCCAAATGTCCAAATTCATGTACAAGTTGGCCTGCATGGTGGTGCAGTGGTTAGCACTGTCACCTCACAGCAAGAAGGTCCTGGTTTCAATCCAGGCTGGGCCGTTTCTGTGCAGAGTTTACATCTTCTCCCTGTGTCTGTGTGGGCTCTCTCCGGGTACTCCAGCTTCCTCCTACAGTCCAAAGACATGCATGGGGTTAGGTTAACTGGAGATGTGAATGGTTGTCTGTCTCTCTGTCTTAGCCCTGTGACAGACTAGCAACCTGTCCAGGGTGTACCCTGCCCCTTGCCCCTATGACAGCTGGGATAGGCTCCAGCCCCTTGCAACCCTGAATTGGATAAGTGGAAGGAAATGGACCTTAAGCCAGTAGCAAAATCACTTTTTGTGCGTGATTTCCAAAGCTGCTGAAAAAGAGCAGTTTCACATGGATTCCATGGATACACTGAACGAGTTTGAATTTAGGCAAAATGGTTGTCATGGTTAAAATTATCTCTAGTTTAAAGTTTCAGGAATTATATAAATATTGACACAGGAGGAAACCAGTGGATACTTCTTAACATCAGAATTAAATCATTTTAGTTCATGGGTGCCCTTCAGCCCAAGCTGACATAAAGCAGGCAGGACCAGTAAAGTCTATAATATAATAATCTATAAAAACACAATTTTCTTTCAATTCTTTTAGTGTAAAGAAGTACAAGTAACTTCACATTTAATGAACCATCCATTTACAGCCCGATGAGTAAAATTTCAACAATTTCTCATCTTTTTCCCACATATAGTAAGTCTGTTGTCATAAATCAAAGAAACGTGGTGTGGCTTGGCTGGTTTTACTTCAGTGTGGTATTGCAGGCTGTGGGCAATGTCTTTGTCAGGGAAACTGACAATGATTCAGACCTCTAACAACAATCTCATGAGTGTTTGGCACCCCTGCTGCACAGTGTGAAAATACTTCACCCGACAGTCAAGAGTTGTATTTACTACAACTGCATTTGAACGTCAGTCTGTGCTGATTTGGTCATATTAAAGTATAGTCAGGGACATTTATATATGCAGTGGGCCTAGTGTTACTGATTCAGTTGTATAACTGTTTATGTTCTAACAGCAGTGAGCTACTAAAGCAGTTTTGAAAGTCAAAGCAGTTTAACTTAGATCAATCAAATGCCCATGTACTTGATCTGTGTGTTGCCATTGCCTAAAAGCTGCTACTTTAGTCATATGGAATACTCATATTAACCCAGGAGCAACCTTCTCTTTATTTAGAGGCCGGTCTCCGTAGTTCAGAACCCAAGGTCATTGCATAACGCTTTGGACGCAGGCTGCCAACAAAGTAGCCTATCAGTCATCAGCCTTAATGAATAGGGTGCGGTGTAAAAATAGATACAAAGGCACGCAGTCAGAATGCAAGCTTTCACATGCAACAGTGGCAATGGCACCTGGCGACTTGCACCTCTTATTATCAGTCCACATAGCTGTGTCTTTTCATGTCCAAAACGGTTATCTTTAGCTTGTTGAAGGTTATTTTAGTGGCCATGTTTTGCTGCATGTAAAATGAGAAACACCAGACTGCAAGGACACACGCAGTAAAGACTGGGCCTGTGTTAAATTAAGGGCAGTTTAAAGTTTAGATAGAAAACATTTTCATTCAATCTTACATTTTGTCTTTCCTCTGAAAGAACTGCGGGTGAAATTTATGTAGAAAGTAACTCACAACCCACAAGCCTAATTATCTGCAATTGCAACGGCACATCATTGAAATTATGACACACACATAGATACAGCACCCAAAAGCTTTCTCCAAAGCTTGTGTTGATATATGATCATTCTGTGCCCTTGTGAGATCAAGCCTCAACCAGTGCCCATCATTAGAAACTCTCAAATGAAAGGATTAGCTGCTCAGTTTGATTTTAAAGACGAGCTTAATACCACGCTGTGAAGCAGTGTTTCTCTGTCTTTTCTGGGTGAAGAGTTCAGCTTTGTTCACCTCGGACCACACGCAAATCGTCTGCTGGTTGTGGATGGGTGTGTAGCATGACTGACTGTATTCAAAGATGGCTGCAGTCATTATGACGTCACCCAATTTATTTTTAAAGTTCTGTGTTGAAGCCTTGATTTTATTATGGTAGTCATTGCTATTTTGTTTTTTTTTGTGGGGTGATAACTTGTGTAAACTTGTGTTTGGTGTAAACTTGTTTAGATAAAAGGGTGGAGTGCTAAGTAATCAGTTAAGGCCAGCTAGTTCAGCCCCTGGGCACACAGGCTTGGAGACCCGTCAGTGACTCCCCTGGTGACCACTGGTTGCTAGAGAAAAATGGGTGTTCACTGACTGATTGTGAGAGGTTGCTGGCAGTTGCTAGTGTGAAACTGGTCACAGCGATTTATACGAGCTGGACAGAAAACCTCCTTGTGATTACTTCGGTTGCTAAGAGGTTGCTGTGGTCAGCCATAGTATGCATGGAAGACAAGGACTTGTCTGCTAGTATACTGACAACACACCAAGCCATAAAATTTGTTGGGTAATTGCATTAAAAATGCTCCAAAAGTCACCAACACCACAAACACAGTCCAGTTTAATTAGGTAACTCAAATAAGCTACAGTGGTTACTGCCTCCTGTTTCTACACCCAACTGAAACACAAAGCAGCCACACCTCTAATAATAAATAACTTTAAGAAAAAAACACCCCCTTTATAGTTGTCACGAAGGGGGAATTTGCTATAGAAGCCAAAACGGTTTTTTGTACCAGGCTGTAAAATTATTTATTTCTGCTTAAAGTTGGGCATTTTCACATGGGAGTCTGTGGGGATTGACTCATTTTTGGAGCCACCTTCAAGAGGCCGTTTGAGGACTTCAGGTTTTCTTCAGGTTGGCCTCATTTTCATTAATTGAAACAAAAAATTACAACAATCAAGCAAACAAGTTTCTTAGTTGCAAGCCCTACAATATCTATGCAAAGTGAACCAAACCAGAAATCCACAATTAACTTCATCCTGTAGTGTTTAGATGAGCACCGATCAGGTAAATCTTAGTTAATAGTAGGTCTGCTCCAAAAGATTCTCAGTTACCTGCATGAACCCACAGCCACGTGCAGAAATAGTGTCATTTGACAGTGTTGTCGTTTCCTTTAATAAACCCAAACTGGTCCTCAGGATTTAGAAGTGCAGGGCGGCAGATGGCCGGCCCCCCTCGCAGAGTGGCTCCGCCAGCTTGGGCTAGCACACATGTTCCCTCAGTGCAATTAAGTCTAGCTGACCCCTCAGAGCCCCCTGCATCAGCGGGGTGTTTCCGTCACATTCCTCCATGCAGATGCTGGCACCAGCGTGTTCTATGTGCAAACCCTTGCCATGCGTATCACACTATGCACATATGGCTGCTCCGTGTTCACCATGTTTAATAACACTGACACGTTTTAGTGGATAACATTAAGGCGGCAGGAGACCTGGACTAAATTGAACATCCGTATGACAAATAAAGCTGTTTCGGGCTGTACAGTGAGCAAGAGAATGCAAACAGTGATAAAGTAATAATATATTGCAAAGAACATGAATGAGAAATATGCACGTTCATTCTTCCATTCTTTAGTTGTTTGCTTATGCATGGGGGAAAAAAGTGTTTTGCTCTCTTGCAGCTCTTAAATCAAATTCTTGTTTTGATTGCAAAAGCAAATCACTCACCATTTGCAATGTGACTCCTGAAACAGCATCTCTCACTCTTCCTCTCTCTCTCTCTCTCTCTCTCACCCCCCTTATCCATATGTACACTGAATATATCTCTTTATTTGCATGCACAGACTGCAGTGAGGCATGACAATAAAAGAAGCAGCTTAATATATCAAAAAATCTGTTTTATTTATTGCCATCTGAAGTGTTTGCTGGCAACAAAAATCATTCCTATACCAAATAGTCTTTGTAAGGCTTGACTGCTATTTACTGTCATGCGTCTCATTTTAGTGTTATGGGTGATTATGATGGGGAGGCCTGTGCCGCCATATATTAGCATGCGCTGAATGAGCTGTGGGACATGATGCCCCGTGACTGCAAGGTAAATGAAAGCCGCTTGCTTATGCAGATGCATTTACAGCCTGACATGAAGTGAAAATAGCGTCCAACATTATGCAGAGGTGTAGCTATGAAGAGATCCATACATTTGGTGTATTTACGATTCATCCATCAATCCTTCACTCCATCCCTTTTGTGCAACTGCGCATCCGCCTATCAGTATTTTTTTTTTTGTCCCAGTCGGTCAATCTTTCACTCCAATGTCCATCTAATTTGGGATATGAATAAGGGCTGACCCACTGTTGTCCTGATTCCAGCAGGGGAACCTGAACGCATCAGTGAGGCTGTCACTCTGTGGGTAAATTACTGTGGTTCCCACTATCCTGCAGCAAGGCCTGGGTCAGACTGGGCCATATCTGCCCCTTTCATCCAATTAGGAAATGAGTTAAAACCCTTCACTTGTGCTGACACAGACAGACATGCACACACACACACATGCACGCACGCACATGCACAGGTGATGGCCACTGCATCTGCCCCATCGGCCGCGCTATTTCTTAATTTAGATCTCAAGTAGGATAACCGGTCAAAACACACATACAAATACACTGAGGGATAAATAGACCGTCTGTCTCCCCACTTCCCCCTCTGTCTGCCACATGGTGCAGACACACATCAATTGATTTGGCATCTCTCTTCCCGTCTCCTTCTTTCTCTCTCTCTCTCTCTTTCATACACACAATCACATACACAAGCATGAAGTCCCTCCCCTGGGGATGCAATCACTTACACACACACACACACACACACAAATATCGGGTGGCTCGTTGCTGGAGTGGACAGGCCTTTGTGAGATAACGGGCAAACGCAGCCTGACAGGCTCGGCTGGACCATTATTGAATTGCAGTGAAGACTATATTACTTTAGAGTGAGATAAAAGACTACATACAAGACGGATGGGTGGGGGACATCAAACAAGACTGTGTCCAGATTGTGCCAGGACTAATCCGGCTGAAGGCAGTGCTGATTTCCCCCAGGCCAGGTGCCATTTCTCCTTGAATAATTCTTATGAGGAATCCAACAGCAGCTCCGCCTTTGTGCCATAATTTGTATCGTCTCTTCGATTCCCTTCCTTCATATCCTGTTTTTTTGTTTTTTTTCCCCCCATTCTGATCATGCCCATTCTTCTGTCTTGTTTCTTGGACTGGTGTTGCATAAAACTCAGATGTTATGATTGTAATTCCTCAAAATCGTTTAACTTCATGTGGCGCACCTCGACCAGGGGATGCTTCTCAGCTATGAATGGAGGGGGAGGACCCTCGGGGGAAATACTTGTGATGGTGTTTGGGAGGTTTGGCCTAGAATGCAATATGGATCGCAGTGGAAGCCATCTGATGTCGAGGAAACATTTGGCACCTTGTGTCATCTGCTGAAGTTGTTTGCAGTCAGAGGCGTCTTTGATCTCCAGACAAAAACAATGTAAGCAGATGCGTTGTGTTTCCTCACTCTGAACATCTTAAGCTGCAAAAAGGCTGACAGGTATGATGATGACAATGCTGTGAAGTAAGGTGATCATTACTCACTTCAAAGGGGAAATTAACAAATAAAGCAACGAAGAAATCACTACAAGAAGCTGAAATAACAGTGGCCCTGATTTTCCTCTGTTCTATTATCTGCTGTAAGGTAATAGCACTCTTTTGTAGCTGGCAGCGCTGAATGGCATTGAACTTGACAGTGATGCTGGCATGTCGTTAATCAAATATATAAGCATGGAAATCATCTAGGCACCTCGCCATAGGTTATGCTCAGGTGGCAAGGAATAAAATAACTGGGGTGAAAAGAAGCTTTTTCCGCCGAGATCCAACACAGTTCCTGCAGAATTAAAAAACAAGGCTGGCTCCAACATAAATCCAGAGTCTACATTAATAAAATATCAATGCTCAGTGATATGGGAAAATCGATCTATTTGAGCTGGTTCTCAGAATTACAATGCAGTGTCATTGCAGTTTAACAATCTCCAAGTTGTGGGAATGACATGTTAGTAGAGTGTCTTCTGAAATATGCAGTCTTGTTGTGGTTATGTTCACATGGTTGGTGTGTCAGATTCCATGCAAGTGATATGTGTATTGGATGTAAACAGTGCATTTTTGTCCATTTCCGGAGAGACCAAAAACACCATGGATGGCAGTTCCAATGAGCTGTAGCCAGTCATAAGCTGTTTTCAAACACACACTGCAGCCCTGACATTAGCCGACAGAGGTGCGTGTGACAGTGCAAAACGCACTCGGGCCAGATATTAAACGGTCTTTAACTTGCCAACTCCTTAGTTCAAAGTCCATGTGATGTCCGATTTGCACATACATAAAAACAGTGGAGGTAACTGTCTGGTGAAATTACACATAGTGAGTGGTTGTCCTGTTCCTAGCCTTCTGCACACTCAAGTCCCATCTGCACCAAAACCGAACAGTATTTCCAGTAGCGCCCTGTGTTCTACATGTTAAGACAATATCTCAAACATAGTATATAAAAAATGGACATAGCTACCATAATATCTCCCTTTGTTTGTGAAATCCTTTTAAAAAGCTTCAAAAACAGCCAGCCAGAAGGGATCACATGAGAGGGTGAAGTGCTAAGGTATCAGGTAATGCTGGCAAGCTTGTGTGATGTCATGCGCATGCTGCTTGAGAGTTGTCTGCCATATTGGATGTGATACAACAACCGGTCACAAGGGAAAAATGTGTATCCAACTGGTTGGAGAGTGGGTGCTGGAGGTTGCTGGCTGTTGCTAGGTGAAATCGGTCGCAAAGATGGTGCTGTACCAAAAACGTCCTTGTGATTGCTTTGGTCACAAGCAGATTGCCCATAGTTTGCATGGAAGACAATGAGTTGTCTGCAAACACTTGCTAACTGCGAGCCAAGTGGTAGTAAAACTTGAAAAAATGCCATGCAAACCGGAAATGGAAAACGTTTGCCTTCAAAGTAACTTCACCACTGCAGCCAACATGTTTAAAAAAAGCGCAAATTTTTACTTTGAAAGCAAACAGTCTCCTTTTCTAGTTTGTGCTGCACTTTTCACAGTTTTACTACTGCTCCAAGAGTAGCTGGTGAGTGTTTGCAGACAAGTTGGCGTGTTCCATGCAAACTACAAGCAACTGCGGCAATTTGCTAGTGACCAAAGCAATTACAAGGAGGTTTTCGACAGCCGGTCGGGGAATACACATTTTCCCTCACGACTGGCTGCCAGATGGTCGTGGACCGGCTCTCCGGTGTGTGACTGGGGCCTTACTCACTTGTCATACACCCGAAATGGCAGACAAGTTAATGTCATGTGGTTAGCAGTCACATGACTGCAAAACCTCAATAGAATATATGGATGCATCTCAGAGACACTTTTTTGCTACTCTTACTTTTGCTACTCTTGTCGTGCCTGAAATTTAAAATGTGTGAGCTGCAAATGCTTTAAACTTCTGACAGCAACCAGTCACGACTCCATTGGAGTTGTTGCAACAAGAATGCAAATATAACTACTAGGGTCCAGCAATGTCAGTGTTTAAAATCACTAGTTTCTTTTCCAGTCTGGTGATATATAGGTTTACTGCTTGTGAGACATATTCCAAGTGGAGCGTTACGTACCCTGGCAGTGTGAGAATTTGAGTCTGACCTCAGGACTAATAAAATCCCTGAGCTACAAACCACACGTGCATATCATGTGCAAAACGACAACCAGCTGAGAGGCATATATGAGATGGAAATTAAGAATTACTGATAGTTCTACTACAGCTTCTACTTTTTTTACTTTCTGCCTTGACTTCTTTGAGTGCATCTTTTGAACATGTACAAATCCTATTTGCATTCATAGATTTTTGAATATTTATGGATTCTTGCACAAAAAGGAGTGAATGGAATACCCTCCACACCATTTTGGAAATATACTATAAAACACTTATTGTGATCCAGAGGGTTGTGTCATGCAACCGTTTACTTGTTGCGGGACTAAAATTCAAGACTCTGTTGGTAGTGAAGAAAGACACCCCCTATTGTCACCCCCTCATACAACCTTATTTTTCCTGTAATTGGAGCAGTTACAGTTCACTATAGATTAAAGTCTTCTTTCTTCCCAATTCACCCTGTAGTTTGTGTCATTGATTATGAGCTAAAAGCATGAAGAACACTGTAGAAGAACAAAGTAAATATAAAATTGTTATTCTCTGATTGAAAACTGGGTTGCGTGTTACCCCTCCCACCAAATGCTCCTCCTGTTGGGGGGTTTTAGAGCAAGACAGCCCTATTGTCTTATTTATTTGCTGATGTGATTCACAACACCATAATAATAATTAACTGATGTTATTAATTTTAAATGAGAGACCTAAATGGTGCACCCTAAGGGCTTATAACCTCTGGTTTTAATTAATATGTGGTGAGTGCACATTAGGCTTTCAATTAGAGTGAGGGGAATGGCCACGCAATCACTGAACACTTTTAATCCATATGCTCATCAATGGTCCAAGTCATGCCTTTTTAATCAGGCACACCAGACCTGAAAAGAGCAAAAAAACACATGTACATCAGTCATTCAGTGAGAGCTGCGAGAGTGGCTAGAGCGGCTAGAGTGACTCTGGACGTGAAGAAAAGTGCTGTATTTATTTTAATGATCTTGGCTAAAGATGGTACTGTGGTATGTAACAGCGAGGGATTTCAGAGAGGAGGAGGAAAAAGAAAGTGGAGTTTTTCAAGAGGAGCTGGGAGGGGAGGTGGGATTAATGAGATGCAAATTAGTCCCCGTTTTTTTCAAAAGGTGACAGCTGAAGCGTCGCTTGACAGGGGACACTGTCAGTCCAACAAGCCCAAATAAACACTTCTCTGTTTTACCACACAAACAAATGGCTTTCCCTGCGCCAAGACGCGGCACATTCTGCTGGCTTGCCGCAGGTGACTTAATGTCTTTTGTGAAAATGAGAATCATGTGCCATGAGGAGATACTTCCAATGCATGCATGCTGGACGAGTATGTTTGTACATCTTGTAAAACAATACCCCCACTGCCATCTCTTCCCAAGAACCCGCACAAACCCACACCTTGGCTGAATTGCCAGGTAACCCAGGTGTTCTGGGTTATGTATGTTGGGAAGTTCAATTTTCCCTGGTAATGTGGAGTCTTTGCTTTCAACATAGATTTGAATAAGTAGCCTAATTAGACTAATTAGTTAATCTGTTTTGAAGAATAAATATGTGGATGAAATGACATTTTGCTTACTTTAATCACAAATGTAAAAAAAAAAGCACCACATTAGTCCTATGGCAAAAGCATCTGCAGACATACATGCAGGTGAGAAGAACCATTTTCAAAATGCATCAGAAGAGAGTGCACGGCTCTGCATGAAATGACATCAAAGTGCTTTACAACTAGAATTGGTGTTAAAATTAGTGAAGAAAGAAAAAAATAAATTGAGACAGAGCGGAAACACAGGGGT
>VVAS01021382.1:2553-12720 GCA_015103295.1 Ptychochromis oligacanthus
GTCTCTCTTTATTTATTCTGTTCTCTGTATCTCTTGCACACTCCTCCAATCTTTTCCTGTCATTAACATCACCATCTGTGCTTCCACTAATGCTGCTCAGAATAGGCTTTTAATGCCTTAGATGAACGTTATGGTGTCAAATAAAAACTAAGGTGCGTAAAAGCACATTTATAAAGCCCTGTAGTGGTGCTTTCTACCAAAGTAATGAACAACAAGCAGGATATGCATTCCATTGTGCTTTAAAGAATGACCTTCTCTGTCCCCAAACTTGAAGCCATGTATAAATCTGTTGAGCTCCTTAGTGGCCCACCCCCCCCAAGATCCCACCCCCTTTAATTAGCCCTAATTACCAAGGGATTAGAGTGATTTAAGGGTGTCACACAATGCACAAAAGAGTGCAGCACAATTAGAAGGAAAGGCAACAACATGTCTGACCTACAGTACATGCACAGGCAGAGAGCAAATGCAAAGTGATGTGACACTACTTAAGAAAAAGCATGAGAAATAGGATTATGTGACAGACTGTACAGAGTTTCAAGTAAACTGCAAGCCCAATGTGATTTATTTATATGCACTCACCACTACAATGTAGCGTGGTCGGTACTGGATGGTGCCAAAGAGGCCGAGAATGACGATGATGATGTGGAAGAAGTTGGCAAGGATGGGGGCCCACTGGTAACCGAGGAAGTCAAAGACCTGTCTTTCTAAAGCCAATACCTAAAGAGTGGGAAGAAAAAGAAAAGTCAGGTCAGCATTTATTGGAAGAAAACTGCCCTTCTTGATGCAACATGGAGCTGCAAGAAATGTTGTACGGTTAGCTTGTGCTTTAAAGTTAGTGAAACAAACCTGGTAAAGGGAAACACACACAGACATCAACAACATATGCCATGGTGGAAAAGAATCATAGTGATAATTAAAAATAAATACTACAAACATGTACTGCTTTTAGTTTATTGAAGAAAATACATGTTCCCCTTACAGCAACTGGCCAACAATCCATACTGAGCCACTTGACATGAACAGCTTGAGTGTTTAGCCTCTAACGGTGGGAGCACCCAGGGGGAAGACTAGAAGTTTTACAAAATAAACAATGACAGATTTATCGATTCAACCCCTGCTGAGCTACAGAGCAGATCACTATTTCCAACCTTTCTGCCAACGCCTGCCAGGAATAAGAATGCTCTGGGAACTTTATGGGAGGTGAGGGCCTTCCTTAATAACACCACTGCAGTGAGCTTAGGCACTTATTAAAATATGTACTCACAAACAACGCGCAAACATGCACATGCACACACACATTCACGTGCACAAGAAAAGTTAAACCCTCTACAATGAAAAGAGAAATTCCACAGTTTTCCCAGTAGAGCCTCAAAATTTCCACTCCTGCATCAATAATGGTTCAAGTCCAGTTATTTTTATGTAAAGATTTGTTCAAATATGACACGCTTTTTGGTTTTATTTCTTCTTTTTAAAGGACATCGGTCTCTATTGCCTTTCCTTCTAGCCCAGAGCTTTGTGTGCAATATTTTGTGCAACATCAGAAAAAACAAAACAAAGCAATCTGAACCTTCAAGACTACGAGTCCCTATTTGCATCAACTCAATTAGCATGCCATTTGGTGGAAAATACAGGGAGATTTAATTAAGCAAAATGCTTAATTAAAATTCCATTGCCAATCCAATCCAATTCCATTCCATTCCATTCCCAGTGTGTGTGTGTGTGTGTGTATGTGTGTGTCTCAAGCAACGATGTGTTTCACTGTTTGTTGACATGTCATTTACAGCCAAGCGCTTGAAGATGGATGAGGGAGGGAGAAATCTTGTTGCTGCCTCAAAGATAGGAACACACCACCAAGCACATTCACGCACACACACTCCTTGATGTAATGGAAATGTTACCAGAAACTCAATGAGACATTGTGACAGGCAGGGGAGGGAGAAGATCAAATACTGAGTGATAATTAAAAATCAACGCTTCTTCGCTTAGATGGCGAGGGGAATGACTCTACGGGTAGGGTGTGAAGTGACAAAGGGCGAGGTGAGCGAACTGCGACATGCATCAAGCTTTATCATGCCAAAGTCAGGGAATATCTCTATAATCAACAGATAAAGCCTTTCAGGCTGATGAAATAAGGAGAAAAGAGGAGGAATGATGGCTGGGAAACTGAGATGGATGGGGAGAATGCTAATAAAATACATATATAGATATAAACTCAGAGAGATAGGAAAGGATAAAGGGAAAATCACAAACAACATATGCTAATGCAAGACGACTGAGCTCCCTCCCCCCCAATAACCTCTGTCTATCCCCTGGATAGAGAAAGGACTGGAGGAAATGAATAAATTCAGGAGTCATAGATCTTCTGGCCAGCTCTGGGTCACGGTTAGAGAGCTAAATAAAACTGATGCACGAGGACGTCAGCAAAGATGAGATGCAGCTATAGGTGGCAGTTAATTTGTTCGAGGTGTTTGCAGGCTTGACCCAGATTATCATTCAGTTATCATTCAGATGCATTTAGATGCATGTCTGGACAAACATCAGAATTATCAGACATACAAGAAGGTTAATAAGAATCAAGTACTATGCCTGCATCGCGAACTTGTCAGAGACACAGTTTTTAAACCTGATCAATGATCTTAATGAGTTAGCTTAGGCTGATCAATATTAAACTTTAAATTTTAATAATAAACGTAATGGAAGACAGCACCATGAATTAGGGAACCATGTATTGTTTGTGGTTTTAAAGGAGCTCTTCAAAACATGCTCTTAAAAATTGATACAAATGACTTTCTGAAAAGCAGCAAGTTTTTTTTCAATCCATAATTGATTGTGTAATGGTTAAATGAATTACTATGTGTTGTGTATGGCTGGGCGAGTATCAGCTCTAGTTATCTAGCCTTGTGCTCCTGGCTGATGAATCCAGGGTCGTGCAGCCAACCACAGTCCACGTGGGATTTTAAGGAGCTGCATTTTGAGGCCTCTCGCAGATTTTGGCTACTTAATCATACCCTGCATATTAATCCACTGTATGGTGTTCCTCCATAAGGGAAAGCTGCTATTTTGTTTTACATCTTTTTTCTCCTGTTTCTCTTGTCCTCTCTATACAGAGGAATTTGAGATTGTAACTTTCTTTCTGGTCTGTTTATCCAGTATTCACTTTAAGTTTGCTCTGCTCTAGATTATTTGTGCTTATTTTTTTTCCCCGGGGTTCTTTCTGAGGTTACAACTGAGCTTTATTACTTTTGCAAGAAATTGTGAAATACAGAACAAACTGACTTCTTCATATTTTTCATCTAGTTATATGTTACTCCTCTGTCCCCAAGCACCCTTGATCTCAACAATAATTATCTAAGTGGGGGGAAGAAATGAGGTGGGGGAGCGAAGAAATAATGGGAAGGACAGATGATGCAGTTTTATTATGTTGAAGAAGTGGAGCTTAGCTCCCAAAATGTCATCCACCACTCCTGCTGGAAAAAAAAGAGATCAAATTCCATTAAATAGTTTTTATTCTCTTTGGCTAGATAAATGAAAATAGCCCCAGGGTCTTATCTGATTGCACTTGGAACAATATCTACATTACAATAATGAAAAGCTTAAAAGAATAAAGAAAGTTGTGGGGTAACTTTACATATTTTCTTCACCTGATAGTCAAATAAAAGTATACTGAGATATTTAGATTAACTGTAAACTTAGCATGTCTGTTGGGTTTTTGTGAACACTGACTACAGTCATGTGAAAAAGAAAGTAAACCCTCTTTCAATTCTAAGGCTTTATGTATCAGGATATAATAAAAGAATCCTCTGGTCCTTACTAGGTTCTAACATTATTTAAATACAAACTCAGATGAACAACAACACACAACATATTACACCATGTCATTATTTATTTAAAAAAGATAAGCCAAAATGCAGAAACAGTCTGTGAAAAACTAAATACACCCCATGATTCAATAGCTTGTAGAACCACCTTTAGCAGCAATAACTTGAAGTAATCATTTTCTGTATGATTTAGTCAGTCTCTCACATTTTTGTAGAGGAATGTTGGCCCACTCTTCTTTACCACATTGCTTCAGTTCTTTGAGGTTTGTGGTCATTCTTTTATGCACAGCTCTTTTAAGCCACAGCATTTTAATCGGGTTGAGGTCTGGACTTTGACTGGGCCATTGCAATACCTCAATTCTTCTCCTCTTCAGCCATTCTGTTGTAGATCTGCTGGTGTGCTTGAGACCATTGTCCTGTTGCATGACCCAATTTGGGCCAAGCTTTAGCTATCGGACAGATGGTCCGGTCAACTCAATAACTGCAAGTTGCCCAGGTCCTGTGGCTGCAAAAGAAGCCCAAATCATTACCCCTCCACCACCATGCTTGATAGTTGGTATGAGGTGTTTGCATCCGCTGGTTTGGTTTTCTCCAAACTTGGTGCTTTGCATTATGGCCAAACATCTCCACTTTGGTCTCATCTGTCCAATGGACATTGTTCCAGAAGTCTTTGTTCAGATGCAACTTCGCAAACCTAAGCTTTGCTGCCATGTTCTTTTTTGAAAGAAGCTTTTTCCTGGCAACCCTTCCAAACAAGCCATACCTGTTCAGTGTTTTTCTAATTCTATTGTCATGAACTTTAAATTTTAAAATGCTAACAGAGGCCTGGAGAGTCTGAGTCTGGCTCTTGGGTTTTTCGCTATTTCTCTGATTGTTGCACAGTCTCACCTTGGGGTGAATTTGCTGGAAAATCCACCTCTTTCTCACTGCAGAATGATGGACTTCAAATTGTTTGGAAATGGCCTTATAACCCTTCCCAGCTTGATGGGCAGCAACAATTGCTTCTCTAAGATCACTGCTGATGTCTTTCCTCCTTGGCACTGTGTTAACACACACCTGATTACTCCAAACAAGTAAACTGCCAAAACCTTTGCTTTTACAGAAGTGGCCACACTTGTTGATGATCAGATCATCGAGTGCATTTGATTAGCAGCACCTGGGTGCTACTTACCTTCTTAATTCCTATGGAAGCAGTAAGGGTGTACTTAGTTATTCACACACTGCATTTTGGCTTGGTTTCTGTTAAATAAATAATGGCACGCTGTAATATGTCATGTTTTGTTGTTTGCCTGAGGTTGTATTTACCTAATTTTAAGACTTGGTAAAGAGCAGTTGATGTTTTTATTATGTCCTGGTTTAAAAAAAACCTTAGAATTGAAAGAGGTTGTACTTTCTTTTTTTTTTTTACACAACTGTATATATAAAAGATGGGTGTTTCCTCTGGGTTTAAAATAGCACCAAACATCAAGTGCCTTAAAGCTGCATTTTTTCTAATGACCAGCAGAGGGAAACTCATCTAGCTTCAAAAAGAAGTCTGATTGTAAACTATGGAAAAACTACCACTGCTGATTTAATTTATGACCTGAGTAAACACTTCTCTAATGTATTGAAGTTCTCTAGTTCCAAGTCTTATTTAACACAACATGTTGTTCATGACGTAACGTGTAATTTGATTTAGAGTAAGAAAGCTACTTTCGGCTGCTCCCTTATTTACAAATGGTCACCACATGGCTCTGCATGTTTGATTTGGCAGATTTTTACATCAGGTGCTCCGCCTAACACAACCCCAAAGGGATTTGTGTCTCCTCTTGGAATTGAACTAGGGATCTTAGAGTAAAATAGACAATAAAGCAGGGTACGCTTTAGGGCATCGCCACCCCTCGTTTGTGACATCTGTTTTGTAAAGTGGCTACGGCCAAAATGGTAAATTGGGGGGCTATGTCCATCTTTTATTTTTTATCATTTGTTTAACTGACGTCTGACACTATATTTTTGTTGAATGTTTGCTCACTAATAGCAAAAAAGAAAGAAAAAACACCACACACACACACACACACACACACACCATGTCCTCAGCACATATGTTATCTTACATGGACTGTTGCCCTGGCACGGGACAACGGTCTACTTAATAAACATTAAGCCAATCCATCCAACACACATAATTCAGATCCCATGATGTATTTATTACACACAGCCATGGATCCTTTCCCTGATATATTTCCACCAGTCATTGAATTAAAGATTGTATAGGCATGATGGGCATGTGAGTGTGTGTCTGTGTGTTCATGTGCATGCATGTGTGTGTGTCCTCTCCTCTGAGAAGCTGCAGTTACCCTATCACGCAAGCTGCTAACTCAATAATCCACCAAGATGACAACAATCAATCAAGAATAGAAAGGCCTCTGCCCACCCAGACACCCACGCACACCCACACACACACACTTACACAAAACCTATATAGCACAATTAGCCCACAATTCATAGGGAGTGGGTTACGGGAGAGTGGGGTGGAATTTGATCAAAAGATACCAATGCTCTTCCAGGAATATTGAGCCGGCTACATAACAGTCCGTAAAAGCCTCCCACTGACCTCCTGCAAGCACAAATGACTCCCTCTTGGGTGACGGAAACTCTTAGTGTGCATTTCGGTTTTGGGTGTGTATATGTGGAGAAGCATGTTGCCCACACATACCACTCCTCCCACTATAAATACTTACCAATTAGAGGATGGGTATGGCAGCAGGATGCAACAAGCCCTTCTCACACTTCCACTTCTGCACATTCTGAGTTCTCTCTCTTCTCTGCTTTTTAATATCTATTTATAGCTGTCAATTACTTGGTCCTTCAACCATGCAATACCAGATTAGGATCACAGACCTCAGTCCTACTGCTTCTCTCAGTTAGCTGGTAAATATGCTCAGTCTCTAGAGGTGTGTATAATAACAGCGAACACAAACAGAGCAATAGAGAACACACAAACACAGCCTGACAATATAATCCCCACTTTCTCCGATATGAAACTAGAGAATATCAAATCCCCAAGACATTTCAATCCTCACCACCTTCTTAAATGTGCCATGAAGAAGGAAAGAACGAAGTAAGCCACACATAAGAGTGATGAGGGGATCAGAGTGAACGTGTCTGAGAGAGAGAAAAAATGTTTGATCTGCATCGTTTGAGAGCTAATTAAGACATGCATGTGTGCTCAAGATAAGTGGCTGAAATGAATGAAAAGCAGCATGCTTTGACTAAGCATCCAACCGGGGTTTCAGACAGAAACTGAAACCTGTGTCAGGCTGTCTTGACGGTTGTTTATGATTATTAACTCAAACTCTGTTGCCGTGAGTTATAGATATCCAGAAAGTAGGGCAGATTTCTGATGAGGTGTTAGGTGTGATTTCTGCCCAGAGCTAGAAGATAGTGACTGGTGACCCTGTCATTTCCACAGCTTCCCACCTTAGCCTCCAGATACTAAAGATCGCATCAGTGTTTCTCTTTCTGTGTTTGTCCTCTGTGAAATGTCCTCTAATAACATGTTACTAGATGTGTCATCAGGATGTGAGTGTGTGTGTGTGTGTGTGCGTGTGTCCATTCTTTATGACTTTAGGCTGCATGAGTCAGTCTCCTCTGTGTTCAAGCATATAACTCTGACTCACGCTGTCAGGCAGAAGGACAACACTGAGGAGAGCGAGGAGATACGAGGGGTCAATTAAAGACAACTCCTACTTATTCATCTATCTCCTGTTTCTTTATCTCAGTGGCTTTAATGGTTGATTTTACTTACATAAAACACACTAGCCAATAAGACCAAGTCTGATAAAAATGAGACTCACAGGGGCAATTTGTATGCAATATTCAAACGACCACTAATGTTTCATGCATGTCTTGCCCTCTAACTGGCACTTTACTGCCTGCTGGAAGTCACTGGGAATAAAGACAAGTCAGGGCGAAGCATGGCACATTATAAAAATTGAGCCAGTCCAGATTCATGCTTGTCTCTTTTAATTTTTTTGATTCTCCACACCTAATATGGAAATAACTGAACTCCAGTTCTGAGTCCCCGCATGGGTTGCCAATTTAGGTGTTGAAACACACTCCGGGGGATACAAGTCTGTGGGGTCTGAACAAGACGGCAAATCAGAAAACTTTTCTGCTGCACATTTTATGCAAAATATCATTTTCTTTATTATTTTTTTTTCCTTGCCAAATTTACCTCCCTGGAAGAACGGAGAGAAAACAAATACAGATGGATCAAAGAAATAGGAAATCACCCTTTGGATTAAATTATGAGAATCTACAAAATATGTATTTTACAAGTTCACTTAGTCCTGAAGAACAAAAACACATTCCAAGAGTCAAACAGGGTACAAATTGTCCTACTCTAATCAGGTTGCATATAGAGTCTCAGTTTATTACCACATGTCTCGGGTCTGAGTGTCAGTATGCAAATGAACCTCAGTGGATCCAAGAAGACACAGTGTTTAAATGAAGTGGGACATAACTGCTGAGGTAACTACTAAAATGGTCTATTCTGAAACTAAAAGAGAAGGACAGTAACATGGACAAACCATGAATCAGAGGCTGGCTGACTTTTTTTTTTTTTTTGCACTGGCTTGTCTTTTATTCTGTGACTCCCAGCAGGCAGTAAAGTACTTCTCAAAAACTTTCTCCAATCCAATTTTTCACCTCTTGCCTGGGTAAAGTTATTATACTCTGGTGGCTGCCTGGTCCTTGTGTAACAGTGTAACTAATGGTGCCAATCTCAGTATGTGTGTGGTGGTGTGTGTGTGTGGCTTTGATTGGACACATGAAGAGTTGGACAGATAGATAGCCCTTGGTCATGCCTAGTCTAGCAGAGCTGAGACAGGGATTAAGAGGTAGGGTGCCTTCATAAGCCACTTTCTTCTTTGCTGTTTGAAATATGGCCTGCACAATGGAACACACAGCAGCTAGTCCCTTTAAGTACCACTGACAGGAAGAGAGGTGCTGGTGGTGGCTCTGTTTTTTGTTGAAGAGGCTATTTAAAGCATATATAAAATCGCCGTGCTTATTTAAGATGAAATATGTAAAATCCTAAGTGTTCTCACTACTAATAACACGCTAATCTTTCAGTGCTACTGGGAACACATAAATGAAAAAAATCCCTGAAAGAAACATAAGCCTATGCTTTGAACTAACTCTCCCTCCGAACTGTAACAAACCACTTTAAACTTTTTGGGTTCTGTCCTGTGTTGTTATGCTCTCTCGCTTATATTTGCTTTGGGATCACGCATTGAACATCCTCTGGATTGGAGGCAACAATCAGCTCAAGTAATTGAGCTTAATCACTTCAAGTGAAGAAAGCTCTTCTTCATAGTATAAGTTCATGCTGAGACCTACTCAAAGTCCTTACTCTGTCTGTCCACTGACCTTGTTAGGGGTAAAAGTTGTCCCAGTTCCATCTCTCCATCTGCTACCAAGTTTCTTCATCTCATTTCTTTTACTTTGAGTTTGCTTTGCTTTATTGTCAAATAATTATATCCACTCTAATAAATCTTTTAGATGGACATTATACATGATTTCCCTGAGATAACAGTCAAGCTATGATATATTTAAGCCAGCACATGAGCAGCAGAAATACAAGGAAACCTACTTTGTCAGTGAAAAAGCAACACATGAGTATCATCCATAGCCATAAAAAGTGAGTTTTCTGCATGTCTTTATTTCTCTTAAGTGCTCTGGTTTTGAAGTGGGCAGGAATGTGAAACTAAACTTTAAAACCACCTGCCCAGTCTTTGAAAATTTCCTGGTGATTTCTACTGAAGCTCCAGAGACTTAAAAATAGTATTCAGGACAGTCCTAAAAATAATTTCCCCAGAACTTAACTAAGACCTTGGTCCCTGTGGTGGAAATGTACTGAGCCCATTCAAAGGTTCATGGCAAATCTTTAGTTACAAGTAAGATAATATTTTTATAATTAAACTGTCCCTTTTCTTCATGCAATCTTCCAGAATGGAAAAATACTCATGGAAAAAAATGGCCAGCATTTAGAAGAATTTAGTACATGTTCATCATGAAGCTGAGTTGATGATAAACATGTTCCTCTGAGAAATGACCCAAATTTGTACGCTGTGACACCAGACACCCTTCTGGTTTCTGGTAAATTGCTCAATGTCTCTTCCTCCCTTTATCTCTCTTCCACAACTTTGCCGTCAGCTAACATTTTTTAAGATAATAGGGAATGGCAGGCAATGGCAATGTTCACATTATTAGAGGTTAAATGAGACTTTACTGCATCATCTTTTAGGTGAAAGTAGCAGCAGTTTCCGATTTCATATTTTTGCCGCCGTCCAGAGGATTAATGTTA
>VVAS01021471.1:1312-13332 GCA_015103295.1 Ptychochromis oligacanthus
TTATTATTTATTTTTGGTTTTTTTTTTTTTTTTTTTTTTAAATTAATCATAATGTGAATATCTTTCCACTTGTGGCCAGTAGGTGGAAGTATAAATCTTCTGAATCTGCTCTTGGTGTTTTGTATTTAGCGACTGAGAACTTGGAAGTATTATTCCAAGAATGGTTCTTTTTTTTTTTTCCCCTTTAAATTGTTGTGGTGCATCATTCTTGGCTCCTGTACCTGGCAGAAGATCTGAGTGCGTCACAAAGCTGCCAAGAGTTGGTTAATATTGGAGTTGCTGTGTTTGACTCAGCACAACAGCCTGTTGTTGCCAAATGGCATTGGGAAAGATTGGATTGTTGGATATGATAATGCAGACTGTATGACTGTCCTAACCACAACCTACATTTAACTGTTTAGTAAAATTATATGTATCCCACTATTTAATACTTTTTCCAATGTCACGACAATAGCATTTTCCTGTCTGTTATTTACTAATGCAGAGACAGTGGGAGAACAATACTCAAATACACAATCCTGGTTGTTTTACCAAATGTACTCAACTTACTGGAACAGTTTTGCATGAGTGAATTCTTGTAATTCAAACTAGCTCTCAGTAATCACTCTAACATGTTTATCTGGAACTTTTTTTTTAACCATTTTTTCCTCACCTAGTGTTCTCACAGCTTGTTTTGGGAAATTGAAAGCAGAATGGGGAAACTCCCTTAACTCGAATAAACCACTCATTGACAAACCTTTTCATTTACACACACACATTGTGGTGTAAAGGGGAGCGCGCAGCCCTTCTGACGGGCAATGTAGGAGGGAGTTCCCGGAAACCTATCGTGATGTGACGTTTGACAGCAGCATTGACCATATATGGACTGAAGCTTGTGCGTCAGTAAGGAAAAATCCTACGCTGGGACGTCTCCAACGTCAACCAACTTCTGCTGTTGTGAACTTGACTGCTGATCGGACACAACGGTGTGGTTATGTTCACGAGAATTACAATAATTCCTGGTGTGGCATTTTTAAATACCTCAAAAACAAAGCAACACATTTCTTAATTTCATAATTTCATTTACTTAAATATTTACTGTACAAGTAAAAAAAAAAAAAACAACAAAAAAACAGGCTCATCAGGTTCAACCTGACTGACACAAATAACTTACATAAGAAGAATCACAAATAGCAATTAAAGAAAATGTAAACAGGCAAAGCCAAGACGACACTTTCAAAAACTTTTTCAAAAATGCCCTAAGTGTTTTAGTCTTGTATTATTTCTGTGTGTGGGTGATGTTTCTTCCAGCCAAAGAAACCACAATGATCCAGTTTTCATACTAACAACGTATAAAGACTGTGGATTGTGTTGTCAGTCCTGTTATTGTCCAGTGTTTTTATAAGTGCATTATTTCTTCAATAAGACTTTACTTTGGGCGCTAACATGAGCTGGCAGCCACTGCTCACATGCGTCATGACTTTCTGTTTGAGTTGGGCCACCTGTTCCCGCAGTAGAGAAGCCGTGTTTGACAGTCCAGCGTTGTCACTTTTCAACCCTTTAACCTTGTCTTCCAGACGAGCGATGCGCTCCAGCTTGCGCTTCCGACACTTCGAGGCTGCGAGCCGGTTCCTCAGCCGCTTGCGCTCCGCTTTCATGCGCTCCTGATTCTCCAAATCGACAGGGGACATGGGCGGAGAGCTGTTGTCGCTGCTCAGCATGTCGGGGACTGTCTGAGGCTCCTCTTTCAACCCTCCGAAGCGCTGCGAGTGCATCCCGGCACCGGCCAGGGAGTGCTGGAAATGGTGGGATCCGTGCGCAACGGCTTGAGGATGCTGGTGGTACTGGTGATGCGGCAGGTAGCTGATGGTGGTGGAGGGATAGCTGGCTGCAGAGGTCAGGCTGGGGTTCGTGGTGCAGCTGCTCAGGGTTGTGTACTCGAGCGGCTCCGGTTGCATGGATGAGCCGAACACCGAAGCTGGAGCCGAGCAGGCAACCCCGCCGGTGCCGATAGACACGTTTGGAGGAGCCATCTGGTTCATCTTGTGTAGGTCGTCCAACGCTTTAACAAAACCTTCAGCAAAGCCCTCCTGCTCCTCCGTGATCCCGCGGTTGTAGAGGTACTGTGCAGGTGTCGGCGTAGTGATGACCCCGTTGCTGCTCTGGACGATCAGTCGCTCTAGTTCAGGAGAGGCGAGCTTCAGGGAGCCCACTTCTGCTGACCCCGCTGGATAGAAATCACTGTCGGCGCGCAGATGATGTGGCTTGAAGTTTGAGTTCCGATATGTATCGGAGAAGTTCAAGTTCATATTCTGCTTAAGCAGCTTGTAGTCCTGCAGGGCTGCGCCTGGATGGCCATAAGCAGAGAGAAACGAGTCGTCATAAAAAGGCTGTTCCATTATTGTGGACATATTTCAAATCAGACAGTCAAATACAAGAGTGCGCTGCAAAGATGTTGCTCGGACACCGAGGCTTCAGTGTCCCAACTGAGTCAATCTCCAGCACAAAGTCCCGCTGTATTATTATACTGAAGATCAAACTATCAAAACAGAGCAAAACTTCCAAATAGTGGAACTGTACTGTACCAAGTCGTCGATTTGTACCTTTAGTTGGAATCAAAGCGGAGTCCAGTGACTAACTCAGATGTTTTCATTCCACTCGTGAGAAGGAGAGTCTTTTCTTCTAAAAGTGTGAGCACCACTTGTGTTTCCTTATTAATGACAGGCGGCTGCGCTCTACCGTCTTTATAAGGTCCGCCTCTAGATTTGCTCCAGACAACCTTCTGATTGGCTGTTTCTCGTTTGTCTCTGTTTGATGTCAGATCTTGACGCTTCTTCCAGGAAAATGGACTGTAAACAAGACAAGACCTATTCGGCGTAGGGGAAACTCAGTCCAGGTAGGCTTTAACACATGAAACAGGCTACCTCAAGCATTCACACTCGTAATCATTTATTAACAAGTCAGTTTAAACGTTACCCACAGCCCAATAGCCATCCAAAAGCAACCGCGAAGGACAATGAGCCTTTTCCAGCTGTATTCGGACACCAAAATCAAAGCTACTTTGCCTTTCACCCTCAACAGTAATCCCACCAGTAAGGATATATAATCTAGTGCTGAGTCATACACTCCAGACTGATATCGGCCGGTCCATATTTGGCTATCCCGGCGCACCAGTTCCTCAATGACAGGAGCAGGAAGCCAATCCCATCCTGGAGCGCTTCCAGCTCTCAGGGATGTGGGAGGCGGAGGCTGCGGAGGAGGTGGTACGTCGCTGCTCCCCTTCACCCGGCAGGCAGGGAGAGGATGGGTAACTCTCGTCTTCAAAAACGCACGAACGCTGATGCGTGTCTGGCAAAGCAAGACAAACGTTCAGTGACTCAGACCAAACTATTAAGTGTATAAAGAAGTAAATAAATAAAATAAACAGTATTTAAGGATAATATTCATATGATGGAGGGAGATAATATTCAGTCAACTTAAGTGCTGCTTAGTACTTTGAATTAATCGGAACGAATGTCTAGTTACTCTTAGCCACACGTTATTTGTGTTTATTTATTAGTGTAAGTGTAGCCTTCTGAACCTAATCCGTTCCTATGGGAGCATAAACACATGACAGAACCGCTTAGGTATTTGAGACTAATGACATGTCACGTGACCTGAACACCTGTTTTGATAGAAAGACGTCTTTGTCTCCTCCATATGGTAATGACCTCTGAATCATGACCCAGAGGGCCATCCGCCTACTCGCATTCACATCTTCAACTTTCCCATCTTATGTTTATACCTACCCTTAGGTCACATTTGTTTGCACGTGTGTACTTGTATTTCCATTATGACTGAACCAGAAGAATTGCTGAATTCTTTTATTTATTTATTTATTTATTTATTTGTTTTACTTCTTTGTATGTTTCCTAATATTAGAGATTTCTGCCAGTCTGCACCAAACAAATGATGTCAGTAAGGAAAATGTGGCAGATAATGAAGTAATTGCTGGACGTTTGGATGGCAACTTGAGCAATTTTGTCTCCATTTGAGGCTTTAAAGAAGTACTTCGGGGTTTTAGTATTGTATGTCAATCACAAAAGGCAGATTAAATAAGAACACACTCAGTGTCAAAACAGCCCCAGCAGGATATTTTGACTTTTATTTCCAAGAGTGGGTTAAATTCACAGAATTTCATACATCTGACCCATTCTAACACTGAATCCTAGATTCTTCTTCATCTTTCTTTGCCTCCTAAATGCAGGCTTCACACACCAAGTCTGAAAATACCTGATATTTTTTTTTAAGTCCCAAGTGAGATAACCTGATGTCATCACAGTGACATCACCAGGGTTATTTGTCAGATTTTAGACCGTTCCACAAAAGCCACATAAGGTATCATATCAACTGTTGTCACAACCTGAGCAATTACAAGTTCTGATGAATAAATCTATCTTCATGTGTAAAATTGGTGAAGTGAACCTTTGACTCTTTAAGAAAACCAACAAAATGAACTACCATGGCTGAGAGACTTTTGGGGAAATTTTGATATAATGAAATACAATAAACCTCCTAGTCCCAGGCCAGTGTGAGACTGGAAAAACTTCAGAGTACACTTGCATTTTTACTTCCACCTGATCAAAACCAAAATACAGAGTACAGAGACAGTGATATTATTGAACCTGTTTTAAGACTTAAAACTGCTACAGAAATAAAGCTTGCAACCTTCCAAAAATGTTACTGGTTGTGGATACGGCCTGCACCCAGTACACAGACCTGCTGAGTGGAGGGTACCTGGTACTGGTTAGTGGTCGTACACATTTTATCAGTTTCAGTCCAGTTCATTCAGCTTTGATACTGGATTTAGCTTCCACTGCAGCAACAGGCCCTGTTGAAAACTGGACTAGTTACTTAAAACGAACTCTGTCTAGTCTCCTTGATTCAGCTGTACCTCTTACTACACTGTAGGAAATGAGAAAGTGTTGTTGTTGTTGTTGTTGTTGTTGTTGTTGTTGTTGTTGTTGTTGTTGTTGTTTTAGGATATTTGATGCAATAGCTGCAATACCCTGCACCCCTCCTGTTCTTGTGGGAGTCTAAGTTGGAGGTTGGACAGCTGTTGCGCAGCGGTCAGTGCGGACAACACCAGGGGAAACAGAGAAACAGAAGTAGTTCAGGGAAACAGGGCAAGGTATCAGTCAGTGGTCAGTTCCAGTTTCAGAGTGATCTCATCCACTTACTAAAAGTCACGATAGCACAAAACTGTGATCTCTTATCACTCACAGCTTGATAATGATAAGTGTTTGCCTCAGATAAGACTGTAAATAGCTTAATGATTCCTGGGAATATTTTTGTATATTATGTATTTTATATTACATATTGTTGCTTGGTTGTTGTTGTTTTTTTGTGTTTTTTTCTTTTTTGGTCAGATTAAGAGACTGAGAATCTCATACCTGATCTAATCAAGGAAATGCAAAAGCTTTCTATGACTGGAATATTTAGAGCATATGTGACTTCTTTTTTGGCATCTCTAATTGGCGTCGCGGCTCTGTTCTGAACCATTTCTTGCTCCCATGAACATGATTATGTATGGGGATAGACAGAAATTCACAGAATTACTGAGCAAACACCTCATACATGCAATTCTGTCATTTTCTTTGAATACTCTTGTGATTCAGGTTGACAGATAGGACAGCAAAGAACAAAAGCAGCAGCAGCCAAACTAAGAAGATGAAAGCATTCAAGAAGTATATAGGTGCAATCAACCACATCGGTGCTGAAAGCGCCTGTGGCTAAGCAATATAAAGATAGTTTTTTTTGTTTTTGTTTTTTCTGTTTTTCACTGGCTATTAGCACATCACCAGGGTGCATGATGGCTGCTGGCTGAGCCCAGCATAGACACTCAAGGCAAGTGAACCATGTGAGGCAGTAGTCTTTTAACAGCACATAGGATAAAGTAATTGAATTTGTCACAGCTGTACTATGTAAGTGTGTCATTTATAAGAAAGTCTATAATGCCAGTGACACACCTGTATTAGTTCAGTTCTGAGTCATGCTTCCAAAACATTTCTTACTAAGAATTCAATGATCTGGATATAACCTGCACTGCTGACAGAACTCATTTAACTACAGTGTGAGGTGAACTGCAATAATCAGAGTATTTAAGTCAAGATGAGTTTACAGGAAATTCAAGATTTCAATTCACAAAATTCACATTGTTTGTGAGCACTAAAAGGAAAAGTGATGCCTTAAATTCCTTTGTTTTGTGTAAATGTTCTGTCTTCAGAAGAAAAATGCAGTTTGTCCTCTCTGACCGTATTCTGTAATTCCTCTATTTGACTTCAAACAAAACTTTTCTCAGAAAAGGACAAAAGTGAAAAATGCCTGAAAGCTGCTGATGTTCATTTGGCCTTGATCACAACTTTAACTCCCTCCTTTCCATCTCGCCTCCGCAGCTTATGCAGGCACTAAAACACTTGCCAGCTTTAGTAAATGAACCAGAACTAACATTTCTCCTGTGTCTTTGGCAAGGTCTTCCATGCTAGAAGCTCAATGACCTGGAAGCGGCCTGTAGGTGTGGTGAGTAAGGTAGGAGCAAAAAGCTTGCTGTCCCCTTAAGGAGTGGACAGCTCACTGCCTCGCACAGCATATTAAGTCAAAGGACTGTTAGTCAGTCCTTAAAGACTGTGAGGGTCATTTTAAATTAACGCTAACAAGCAGCCATCAATTTCGCTTCCACCCCCTACTCTCCCCTCTGAACCAAAACACTCCATGCACCAAAAGCCCTTTATTTTCCTTCTTCCTCCACTTCATCGTTATTTGGCTGCCCGTGGGAAATTGAGCCGCGCTGTGCATGTAATCGTTTTAATGAATGCATGTTTAATCAGCATATTTTTCGTTTTTAGCTCCCAGATAGTGCCAAGAAGCCTTGTAGCGATGAGAGACCTTTAGCACAAGGCATGATGACTGCTGGGGCTAAATGAGTGTGGCAGGAAAAGACAGTCGGACCCAGCTGTCCCCTCGGGCTGACGTAACGCATATGGAGCTGTCCTTCCCACTTCCCCTCCATCTACATGGATGCTTTAACTCACTGTCACTCTGCCAATCTGTAAGAAAAAAGACAATCAGCAGGAAGTGGGGCAATTAGATCTAATCTGATTTTACATGCTGATTTGGTTATTAATTGAGCTGGCTCCCTGTTGCCTTTTTTTGTTTCAAAAGTGAACAACATTATCAGCAAGAAAACTGTTAGCACAGCAGTGTTAACCATGAGGTTCAGAATAGTTTAATATGCCATATATCAGTCAAAGCAGCTGAAGACTGCAATATCCATGTCTTGTACTGATCTGTTATTAATGATCACTTACTGATCTATTCATATAACACCCAAACTAGAGTATATTGCCATGCTAACAACTTCTTCAGGTGCTATGTGGGGGTGCTATGTCCTACATGACAACATGCGCACAATGACAATGACAATGCATTAATGTTAAAGAAGATTTTCACAATCTTTGGTGTCAACATAATATTTTCTAATTAACTCTTAGTTGAAAAGCTAAAGAGATCAACAAAAGCTATTTTCACTAATGCACTGCAAACTTGAACTGCAACCTTGAAGATTACCTGATGGAGGTGTATGTGAAAGCGCAAATGTCGGACACAATCAGATCACTTCTTAAAGAGTTTTTAATCTGCTAGCTTCCAAATATAAAGTAGCCTTCTTGCTGTGTGCTGCATGTTAGAAAGGGCAATGAAGGCAGGTTTTTTTTGTTTTGTTTTTTTGCATAACAATCTCTGCAAGAATTTTTAGGGACTTTTGTTGAAAACCCCCCTAAAGAAAACGTCAGAGATTCACCAAAATCAATAACTTGCATCCTTTAAGGACCATGAATGTCTAATCTATTTAATTGGTTTCAGTCAGTCAGCAGCAGACAAACATGGGTAGCAAAACTTCCCCTGTTATTTATGTGCGCAAACATTAAAGGAAATTTGTAATGCTCCGATTAAATAAGAAAAACCCTACTTTATGACCCCTGTAGACAAGCCCACAGTAAACTTGGTAAAAAGGGTCACAGATGTGCATTTATGATTTCTTGATAAACACCACATTAAAATGAAAAGGTGAGCAAAAAGTCAAACACTCCATTTTCCGCAAAGCATCCAAACAAGACACGTCACACATTTGCAGTGAAACTATGAGGGAGGGCTGACATACTGTAAATGACTAAAAGGCTCAGAGTGTTGTGACATAAAGGGTAGCTTAACCTTTAGTATATACGCCCATGTCATTGTGAATACAAGGCAATACTCACGTCCAATAATATCTGAACTGAGATTCAGGGTTGCTTTAAACTGCTGGATCAGGGAGGAGAGATGGTATGCTTTGCTGATGTTTTATTCCTGTCTGACACTGACCGAGAGTTCCTCTTTGCGTGAAAAATAGGAGAAGTGAATGTGAGCTGGCAGGAGGCCAGGGTGTGGAGGATTTGGGTACACCACATTTTCATTTCCCCAGTAAGTTGCAGTAATGGGTCAGCTGTGGTGCCAGTGTGGCAACAGCAAGCTTGGAAGGGTTCAGGTCAGGATTCATGCTATAGGATACACAAGCTCAAAAGATATTTAGGAACAAATATTAATTCAGACTGATTCAAATATCTGTTAAGAGCTTTCATGAGAAACTCCAGATCCTCTCTGGACTTTACTGACCTTTATAAGTCATAAATTACCTTTCTAAGTCATAAATTACTCTCCAAAGTCACAGCTGTGTAACATACTAGTCCTTACTACAGTGTAGTAATTGCCTGCCATGTCTTAGTTCCTGTGGATGTAGGTTTGCCTCACACATATAATTTACTGATGTCTTACTGCTACTCAGTGTCTCCACTAGTTGCATGGCAATTTTCCCTCCTGTTTTCAGCCTTTATGGTAAATTAAGCTAACCATTTCCTAAGAGGGGTATCGATCTCTTAGTTGATTTTTTATTCACTATGATCTGAGTAACGTAAGCTTCTTTATTGAGACAGTGTTTTATTTTAATTGCTAGGGAACCCACCTAAAACTCAAATAAGGGAAGTTAGTCTTTGTAAAAAGATCCATCACTAAAAGCATCTGCACAACCTATCCTTAAAAGACAAGCAAATGTCTGACAATTCATGGAATAACTCAAAAATCTGGGAAATCAGTACTATGTCTTCCTGTAGACAAAAACCTACTGCGTATGGAACGTGTCCTCCAAGTTGGCTAGAAGGTTATAATATAAGAAAAACTACTCGCCTGTGTTTTCCGCAGATGACCATGTTGCACATCTGGGAATATATTCCCAGCCTTAAATGTTGATGATTTGTCTTTGCATCAATAAATTCTTACATAACCTTCATCTGTAGTAAGTAACTTACTTAATGTACTTCTGACAAAATATGTTGTTGCATGTCTACCATGTATTTTATGATTTTAGATTCCTTTTTTGTTAATTAATATTAAGGAGGGCAGTAGCAGGGCTGAGAATTGTTTTCATCATGTTAAGCCTTCATGTATGGCCATGAATTTATCTCTGTGCCTTCTGAATTTGTGTACATATGCTTCCCTCCAGCCTGCGGTGTCTGCAGCATTACTCTTCTAAACTCATCACTCCTGTGAAAATTGAGAAAAATATATGTATATGTTGACCTGTGAGAAAGAAAACTCATTCACATGATGGCTGATCATAACATTAATCACAGTAGCGGGTAAATGACTTGGCTATTTACTCTCAGGATGTCAAATGAGAAGCTGTGGTATTGGTTTGAGGTGAGAGCCTCACTTCAGCCTACACAATTTCCCAGCAGGTAATTTAAATGAGAAATGGGACCTATGTTTATCTTTCAGTGCAGAGACGACGTGGTTAATGTTAGATTATGTTACTGATATAGAAAAAGAAAAGTTTGAAACCCAAACAACATACCCAGGAAATGGATTTCCAGGATATCTTGGAAATCTGTTTCCTGGGTACGATGTCTATATATTTATATACCTGGCATGTTTAAATCTTTCAAGGTTTTGTTTTTTGTCTTACCCTATTCACACCCTATAGTTTGGAGAAATTCAAAACTGAAAATGTTGAATAGTTTTTGATTTGTGTGTCCATTAGAATGAGTATATTCTTTGTTCCCTGATTGCCAAGACTTGGGAGAACAATGTAATAAAAACAAAAATTACGTATTCTGATTGCCTATGGTGAGAGTTAGGGTTAGATTTAGGGATATGGTTGGGGTCATCACCAAGTGCCTGAGACCTCTGAGGGTTAACTGCCATGCAACTGAGAGCACCTTCATTATGAGAAATGTTTACCAAAGAGACACATACAGGGGAAGGACAGTGTGTCTAATTGCGTGTTTACTAGAGAGATCAGTGGTGCGAGTCTGGGTGAAACTGTGTAGGTGCCAAAAGCGCATTTTTGATTCTCTCACTGTCACTGATCATTGAGACTCAGCACTTCTAGACTCCATTGCTTCCTGGAAAAGAAAAGCAGAGACATGCACAGAAACGAATGGCATGATAGAACGATATGGCTGCTGCTATTATCATCAAAGTCTCAGTCTTGTGTATGAGCAAACAGAAGATGTATATATAGAATATAGAGAACTTGCTAATTTACATTCAGTGGGTTCAGTGGTTCAACGGTGGTTCCCCACCCATTGATTCATTCATTAGAACAGCAAGTTCATCGTGCTGTACTCCGCACAGCGATGTACATTTTGATAACATTGCTGGATCCATGCTGTCCCAGATTACTGCTTCTGAGAAATTTGGTCACACTTTAAAAACTTGAACAAAACAGACCATCAATTTTGGAAAACTTTTATATTTATTTAATAAATGTGTACAACTTTAAAGTTGCTGTTTTTACTTCTAAAATAATTTCATCACAATGTATTACTCCAACAATATCAAATACTTAGCACAAGACTAAGACAATATTAATTTCATATTCAAATTTCTTACAGTGAGAGGGGTTACAGTCATAATACATGCTAAGTTAATCTCCTAATTAGTCATTCAAGCCCCTCAAACTTTCATCTGAATTCGGCCTTCAGAAGTGTTTCACTCAGCCTCATTATTTACTGTCTGCTTCACAGCAATGTAGAGATGACACCAGCAAGTGAAGCCCACTTCTATTTTATTTACCAGAAGTGGTTCACCAGCTTGGGTTTTCACACACACTCGCTTATATGTGTGCGCGCACACACACACATACACTCACACACACCGACAGGAACTTTCCTGTCAAAGGATACTTGTTCTCATACTAAGAAAGCCAAGTGAGAGAGCACAAAGGCGGTCAAAGGCGATTGCTTTTTATACCTACAAGCATTGAATGCCTGTACTCAAAGCTATAACTGGCTTCCATGATAATTTGTGCGAACCCGTTTACGAATCAAACTGTGAAAAGAGACGTTTCAGTCCTTGAATGAGCAGATATTGCTGCCAGTCTGCTCCATCATTTACTGGATCTGCTGTTTTCAAGTCTTTTTGTTGACGTGTGTGTGTGTGTGTGTGTGTGTGATAATTCTGTCAGCCTTTTGTACTGGGATGCCTTTTATCTGACAGCTCTCTGATGTAAAAAGAATTTCCTGATAAATTACTCACCATCATATTGCAGCCTACAGATCTTTTAGTGTAATACATGTATAAAGGTGTATAGGTGGTTGTGTTGGTCTGCCACATACTGTGCAGGGAAAGATATGCTAATTATCATGTGACACATATCAGCAAGCCATTTTAGCACCCAATATTTAAAAATATGTTCCACAAAAACAAGGTTCTGCTGTTGTAAATATGAGACATATTTACATTTCTCCCCAGCAACATGGCCCACTGACCAGCCGTAACATTAAAACCACCTGCCTAATCTTGTGTAGATCCCCCTTGTGGTACTGAAATGGCTCTCACCTTATGGGGGCGTGGATTCAATTCAATTCAATTCAATTCAATTTTATTTATATAGCGCCAAATCACAACAACAGTCACCTCATGGCACTTTATATGTTAGGGTAAAGACCCTAAAATATTGGAAAGAGAAC
>VVAS01021484.1:1447-12643 GCA_015103295.1 Ptychochromis oligacanthus
CTGTCCCACCACGGAGCCCACCGCTCCGGCTGCAGCGTTCACGAGCAGGGTCTCACCCTTCTGGAGTCCCAACACTTCTTCTATCCCATAAACAGCCGTCAGCCTGAAGAGAGACAGAAACAGTAAAATACAGCTGTGCTTTTCTTTAAACCGCCGTCAATCTGCAGAGCAAGAGAGAGAGAGAGAAAGAGAGAGAGAGAGAAAGAGAGTAAAATCCAGCCGTTATCCAGATATGTTATTTCTATAAAAATCAGTGCTTAGAAAATGACTTCTGTTCATCAGCACGACAAAACATCTGAAGTTTACCCAATTATTTTCTTAAAGGAAGACTATTTTCTTCTTTCAGTTTCTTTATAAAAACACTCTTCTTATCCTGTTGTCAGAACTTATGATTGACTTCTAGAAATCTCCTTAAGCTGATAAACAAGTCTTACAACCCCAGTTCCAAAAAAGTTGGGATGCTGTGTAAAATGTAAATAAAAACAGAATGCAATAATTTGCAAATCTAATAAACAAACACTTTTTTTTCACAGTAGAACATAAAAAAACATATCAAATGTTTAAACTGAGATATTTTACTATTTCATGAAAAAATAGTAGCTCATTTTAAATTTGACGGCAGCAACACTTCTCAAAAAGTGGGGACAGGGCCATGTTTACCACTGTGTAGCATCCCTTCTTCTTTTAACAACAGTCTGTAAATGTCTGGGAACTGAGGAGACCAGTTGCTGGACTTTTTGGAGAGAAATGTTGTCCCATTCTTGTCTGATAGGATTCTAGCTGCTCAAGAGTCCTGGGTCTTCTTTGTCATATTTTTCATTTCATGAATGAATGAATTTCATTTCGTGAAAAGTTTGGACTGCAGGCAGGCCATTTCAGCACTTGGACTCTTTTACTATGAAGTCATGCTGTTGTAATAGATGCAGTATGTGGTTTAGAATTGTGTTGCTGAAATATGCAAGGCCTTCCCTGAAAAAGACGTCGGCTGGATGGGAGGATATGTTGCTCTAAAACCTGCATATACCTTTCAGCATTGATGGTGCCTTTCCAGATGGGCAAGCTGCCAGTTCCATAGGCACTAATGCACCCCCATACCATCAGAGATGCAGGCTTTCGAACTGAGCTCTGATATCAAACTATATGGTTCCTCTCCTCTTTAGTCCAGTGTCCGTGTTTTCCTAAAAGAATTTCAAAATTCAATTCATCTGACCACAGAACATTTTTCCACTTTTCCTCATTCCATTTGAAATGAGCTTTGGCCCAGAGAAGACAGCAGCATTTCTGGATCATGCTCACATATGGCTTCTTCTTTGCATGATAAAGCTTTAACCTGCATTTGTGGGAGACACAGTGAACTGTGTTCACAGACAGTGATTTCTGGAAGTGTTGCTGAGCCCATGCAGTGATTTCCATGACAGAATCATGTCTGTTTTTAGTGCAGTGGCACCTGAGGGCCCAAAGATCACGGACATCCAATACTGATTTTTAGCCCCTTGCACCCTTGCACGCAGAGATTTCTCCAGATTCCCTGAACCTTTTGATGACATTATGTACTGCAGATGATGAGATTTTTCAAAGTCTTTGCAATTTTATATTGAGGAAAATTATTCTGAAATTGTTCCACAATTTGTAGACACAGTTTTTTTTTGCAGATTAGTGAATCTCTGCCCATCTTCACTTCTGAGAAACTCTGCCTCTCTAAGGCTACGTCCACACGTACACGGGTATTTTTGAAAACAGGGATTTTACCGAGTTCATTTTGAAAAATATGTCCTTTAACACAGAAATGCAAAAAACGATACCAAGCGCTGTCAGGAGCATACCAAAAGCAACAGGTGGCGATATAACCCAAACCGTGAAGAAATATTGGCCAATCAAAAGCCCTCAAACACCAACATGGCGCACACCTTTGACGTTGCGAGACAAAATCTCTGTTTTCCTCATCCACACGTAAACGCAAAAAATTAAGTTTTTGAAAATCTTCACCCTGGCAGGAGTTTTTCAAAAGCTCCGTTTTCAGTGATCCAAAACTCTGTGTACGTGCGGATGAAAGGCCCAAACGTATAGAAAAAGCTGCGTTTACAAAAATACCCGTGTACTTGTGGACATAGCCATAGGTGTTCTTTTTATACCCACTTATGTTACTTACCTGTTGTCAATGAACCTAATTAGCTGCAAAATTTTCCTCCAGCCATTTCTTACTTTTCCAGCCTTCTGTTGTCCTCATCCCAACTTCTCTGAGACGTGTTGCTGCCATCAAATTCAAAATGAGCTGATATTTTTCACGAAATAGTAAAATATCTCAGTTTAAACATTTGATATGTTTTCTATGTTCTACTGTGAATAAAAAATGGGTTTATGGGATTTGCAAATCCTTGCATTCTGTTTTTATTTACATTTTACACAACATCCCAACTTTTTTGGAATTGAGATTGTACATCTTTTTTATTTTTTAATGCTTTTGCTCTTAGTTTGTACTTAAGATTCAGCTGATACAACTTCACATCTATTCATCTGCTGGAAAAGACAGAAGAGCCTGTCATGAGATAATGCCCAATAGAAAATGATTATGATCCATATAAAATACTTAAATCTGTCCTACCCGGGCATGCCGATGGTACCCAGGGCCAGCGACAGGGACAAATCTTTAGGCCACTCAGGCAGGACGGGAATGAGATCGGTCCCATCACTGACTGTGTGGGTTCTCCAGCCACAGCGACCCACAACGTGGCTTCCCACAAGAAATGCTGTGTTTTTACTCTGGATCACCCTACAGGAAAACAAAGTAATAAAATAAAAGAATCATTCATGTGCTTCTCACCTACTGTCTCTTCAGTCTGTGGTGTCCCTGAGATAATGTAGAGTTTGCTAATACTGCTGGCTAAACTCAAAACACATCATTAAACTGTAGACTGCCCCTCTCTCTTAGGCATGGGTACTGAAGATTGGCATTAAATTTGTTCCAGCACCAGACTCGCCATTACTGAAACACTGATAAGCACCTGGACAAATGGTGCTGCTATCGGTATTTATAACACAGAAGTTAAACCCTTCATCTGATAATGGAGCTGCCTGTGATGTGCAGTCAAGTTTGAAGCTGGTGTGTGTTTACAGTCTGTGCTCTGTGATCATGGCTGACAGGACAAAGGTTGTGAATCACTGGTGTCACCAGCCATGCATTTTATATCCCATAGCTATGCTTTTGAAAAATATTTTCCTACTAAGAGATTTTAAATCTGTCGGCAAGGGAGGAGTCATCAGTGTCATTTTAAGAATTCGTAACTAGTTTTGTAGTAAAAAAAAAAACAACAAAACACAGGCACAAATTGTTACTTGATGAAAAGTATCGATACAAAAGTATTATTACATCTCCAAACATATCTGGATGGCTGTAAGCTTAAGTGTGGCTTTGTATCCCAGAAAGCTGAACGCCAAACTCATGTTGCAGATGTGTTCTGAGCACTGTTCCTACAAATTAAAAGAACTACACAACATGTGGGTTTGAAACAGATTCTTTTTGTGGTTGAATGGAAAGTAATTTAACCCGCATGTTTGTCAACAAAAAAACATTTCCACTCAAATAGATCGTGTCTCTGAACAATCGGCCAAGAATGTTTCAAGATCTGTTTTCACTCTTGAGTCAGTGAGGAATGACACAAAGTCTTTGGTTTTCAACAGCAGATGTTACTGCGCTCGGTTTCAGTAAACATCAGACGTGCACATCAGGAGAGACAGAATATTTTTCTGTGTGTGGGACTGTTTGTGTTTCTTACTTGGCCACTTGAGTACCAATCATGACATCGCCTTCCTTCATGCGGACTCTGCTGAATGGTCTGATGAAAGAAATGGTGCTTTACAATATATTTTAAATATGTTTTTATAAGCTTTATTTAAAGATATATACGTAGTTTAATTCAGTGTGTGTGTTTCTGTTCTCTACTCACCTCATGTACGGGTCGACACTGAGAAACACTGCTTCCAAAAGCACCTCTGAAAACAAAATCACACTCATTTAATGTTTTTGGTGTTTAATGTTTGACAAAAAACATGTTTGAGAAAAAAACAAAGACATTACCTCCATCTTTGGGCTCAGGGAGCTCTTCCACCTTCAGCTCAAAGTTGCTGTCTTTTGGGAAGCCATCAAAGTGCTTAGTCATGACCCAGAACTTTGCTTGAACCATAATTCCTCTCTTGAATGGCAGATGAAAACAGATACAGCTTTTAAACGCTTTCGAAAACAAAGGAAGATATGAGACAGCAACAGGGGTGTCACAGTCAGGGGAAAATTGGGACTGATTACCCAGGGCCCCAGTGGCGGGAGGAGCCCTTGCAACCCTGAAATGAAAAGTTTAGTCTTGTTTGTAATTTTTTATTTCTACATAATTAGTGTGATAAATAAATTGCCTGAATGATTCAGTTTGGTGACTGAACTGTGATTCTAAAAAATAGTGGAGGCTCTCTGGTGCCACTTTCACGCCTTACAAATGATGCAAAATGGTTTAGTGCACCGCGCCCTCTGACTCTCCTTTACAGCACAGCTAATTTACTCTATCAAGTCGACTGCTAATGCTCACTGTGAGTCACGTCTTTCTCCAAGAAATCAAAATCAGGTTAGTTTCTTAAATGGTGATAGATGTGTTTATTTACCTTTTGTTAGTTCTAACGATACAACATGCCTGTGTACGCTCTCGCAGCATTTTCACGTATCACTGAATCACCCTGTGGTGTATATCTGCAAAAGTGTTAGACTGCTGCATATGACATCTATACCTTTAGTGTTAAATGGAAAACTAACAGAAAGTAGCTGTTGCATGTCGTATCATTGCAGGTATCATAAACCTAATTTAATCTAATGCGTTTTTACAGAGGGGGGTCACTGAACAAACTGTTATCCAGCTCCGCTGCACCAAGGACAGATGCAGATGCTGTCACAGCACATGTAGGCACCCTCTATAATACAATATATCTGTCTGGGTCTTTAGTCATCGGCTCTCTAGTTTTTATATTTTTTTCGCCTTTTAAAATGATGTTTTCCTTTGATGATTCTGAAATATTTTTAATTATTTTAATTGGTGTGTATTACTATTCTCACTACTGCTATTATTACTATATTATTATTGTTTCAACTGCTGTAACAAAAGAGTTTTCCACATATGGGATAAATAAAGTATTTTTTTTGTTAAATCTTATAACACCTGCTTTAGGTTATAATTTCCTATCCGTGGATATAAGAACAGCAAAGGAATGCAGACATACAAGGATCCGCACATGCAAAACAGGAAGAAAGTCCACTGATTTTCAGACTTTACAATCACATCAGTGAACTGTCTCATATATGTTTCCTCCTAAAAACAACGAAATGCAAAGCAGCGTAACTGTCCTTTGGTAAATAATACTGCAGCAGAGTAGACCACTTTCTGTGAATGGCAGCAAGTTAACAACTAAAGCAAAGGCTTAAACGAGAGAAGCAACTCCCTGCTGTTGTTTGCTAGGCTTCCTTAAGATTGCCTCTTCCAGTAAAACAGCACTTAATACAGTGCAGCTGACCACGGTAATCCACAAACTTTATCTCAACGGCTTACCAGTTTTGTCACTCACAAAGAAATGGCAGACGTCGTGCCGCGACTGTGGATGGGAGCTCGCAGCGACTGGCTCATTAAAGCTTTATGACAGGAAAAAAAAAAAGGGGCGGCAAAGTCGGGAGGTACAGGCCAGCTTCCATCGCCAAACCTGATTGGCTATAAAGTTTTGCACAGCCTCTGACGCATGACGCTGGCCCTGCGTGGGGACGCACGCTCGGCTTGGATGTTTGGCGCGAGCAGAGAAATGGCGACGACGGGATGCTCACGAAACGGAGTTTTTGATTAATATTGTGAGTATTTTGGTGACAGGTTACTGTCTGGTTGGACTTTTTTTTTGCTAAGGCAGTGAAAGAAATAGCACCTCTAACACGGGCGCAAGCCGTTTTAAAGGCGTACTTAAAAGGGCAGTTACACTTTCTAGCTATCAACTGGCTAGTGCACAACGACCGTTACGTTTAGCTGGCCCGGTCGCTAGTTCGCCACGGCGTTATTTTGTTTGCGTGCTCAACGACAGAGTTAGGACAGCTTGTGTTTCGGTTCCCTTTTTAGCCTGAAAACATCTCACCGATAACGACTCCCTCCGAAATAATTTGCACAGACACCGGAAACGTAACGCTAAGTGTATATCCCGTACATTAGGCGCAGTGTGTGTTTGTGCTGTCAGGGTTTTGTCTTACGCTTAGATGCCAAGTCTTCCCTTTATTAGCCGCCAGTAGCGGGATACAGAATCCATTATATATTTATGTGGTATTTTGGACTCATATTTGTGAGAAATCAATTACAATGTTTTTGTGTACAGCATTAACTGTCCTAATTGTTCTCTGCTATGTTGTGGAGGTCACGCGAATTTAGAGGTGTTTTAGCTGTAGTGATTTCGTACAGGGAAGGTTAGGAAGTTCCATGTAAGAGTACCGAAGCTCTGCTGCAGTCACAATTTCTCCATCCACTTTCTGTCAGAGCTGTTTGACAGCAAGTGCTTCCAGTCAGTGTATGAGTATGAGTAATGGAGTGTTTTTAAATCATAATGTAGCTGACCAGAAAAAATTGCACATCAACTCAAGATATTCTTAGTCTGGTAAGGTCATTATTATGTTTTGCCATATATTTTCCTCACCCTGTGTGCCTTCTATCTAATCCTCCTCAATCTCCATCGTGCTGCTGCATGGCTGACTAGCACAGTGCTGGGGGGACACAGGTTAAACATGTTAGACGGTGGACAGTTTGTGGAGGCCCTGGGCCGTCTGGGTTATCCTGGTGCATCATCACTGAAGGCCTCGGAGTTTGATTGGCTCTTTGACTGTGCCCCGGAGAACCTTCACTTTTTGCGCTTTGTCTGTCGGACTCTCAACCGGAGCAATGTCCTCACCCCGGAGGAGGCGCTTGCCTTTCAGGAGCTACAAAAGTCCGGCAAACCGATTCTGGATGAAGCAGCCTTGGGCGAGGTCCTTAAAACCATTGGAAATTCAGATGGGAGCACTGGTAGTATCTTGGGGTCTTCTTCTTCATCCTCTATGTTTGCAGCAGAGGAGGATTTGGCTATAGAGGACTTAGAGGCAGAACTCCAGGCCCTACGTAAAGAGAAAGAGCTGAAGCAACGACGCTATAACAAGCTGCAGGTTGCGGCCACTTCCCGTGCAGATGTTGACCTGCGCCTCACTGCAGAGCTGGAGAGCACTTCATGTAAGCTCAAGGAGGCCAGTTCTTCTATTGGAGCTGAGAATGCTGACACCAACACACTGTTACAAACCCTGACAGATGAGGTGAGCAAGCTTGCTTCGTATTTTCCACTTCAGCAAGAAGCCAGGCCAAAGGGAAAAGGAGAACCTGTAGTCCATTCAGACCCTCCTGTCTCCCAAAGGCGCACTGTTCTCCTCTCTCAGCTGTCCTTGGATCCATACCTGCATCAGGAGGAGCTCAACACTAAAATACTAGCTGCCTTCACACAAAAGCATTTTTTTCAGGGCATATCAGCGATTGTTGAGAGTTCTTGTTCTGAGCGTTTCCAGGTCCTTGACCTCAGTTCTTGTGAAGCTGGAGAGGAGGAGGAGAATGGGCATGAGGAGGAGGAGGAGCGGGTGGTGGATCGGAGGAGGTCTGAGACGGCCAGACTTCAATGGTCTCATATTGTGGCCCAGCACCAACTGATGCAGGCCATGGCTGAGGAGAAGAGTGTCAAGGCTGGACTAGACTGGCTGTCGGAAAAGTCTTCTCATACTAAGGTAAAGTAGACACATGAGATATATGTTTGTAACTCTGGAATTATTACTGCTTTGTTTTCCTCCTGAAAGCACTCTCTTATATCTCTATCTTTACTCTAACAGAGCATTTCCACCTCCTCCTCACTGCATGTGCGCGAGTTTGTGTCCAGAAAGGAGCTGCAGGCTTTGGAGACGGAGCTGGACGCTCTGCTTCATGGACCAGTACCTGCTGCCCTGAGGGAGTCAGCCAGACTGCTTAATTTGCCGGTAGTGAGGGGAGATCTGGCTTTGCAAGTGGCCAGGCAGGACTACTACACCTCCAGACAGAATCAGGTTAGTAGCAACTTTACCCATTTCACCCTGAGATACAAGGTGTTTATTACACTATAAGATTTTACTGAAATATTTCTTTCTCAGCCTGTCTGACAAGTAAGAGGGGTCAGAACCAGCTGTGAAGAACATTAATGGTCAAACTGAAACCTTGTATAAAATGCTAACGATATACTTGATAAAGGAGCCTTGAAAACAAAAGAGCTCATAATTAATTACTTAGTAATTTTAGTTAGTTACATAGCATAAAAGTATGTAAAGTTAAAATCAAAAAAATCGCCAAACTCCCTTTGGTATGAATTTTTGGGCAGAAAAAAACACCCTGAACTGGCATGAGTCACAGCTGTTAGTATGTAAAACATTTCCACATCACATAAGAAACAGCTGAAACTTGAAGACTAGTTTGAAACCAATAAACAAGCAATGGTTGTAGGTTAGCATATGCCACAGTCACTACTGTTTAAAAGTGTCCTCAAGAATTTGGTCCTTTGTCAACAGTCACCTGCATTGTAGCAAGATTTAAGAAAGTTGTGGAGCCACCATTCCTTGTGATTATGTGTCATTGAAGGATTTGGAATCAGCTGAATCGGTCAAACTAAATCGAAATGTAACGCTCTCCACGCAGGTACGAGACTACTTACTTCGTCAGAAAGCCTCCTTTGACTTGGTCCTCTTGGCTCAGGAGATAGAGTTAAGAAGGTGGAAGGCATGTCAGAAGCAGCTGGCTGATGTTAACAGCAAACTGATACAGGAAGGTGAAGCTGTGTCTCTACGGATCGAGTCCCTGGCACACCCTGACCTGACAATAAACCCTAAACCCAACCCTATCATCAGCTGCAAGGATGCAGCTTTCAGCAGGTAAGATGATTTGAACTGTATGTGCTATAGACCTTTATTTCAGAGCTAAAAGGGACTAGACTAGACTAGACTGGCTGTCGGAAAAGGTATGGTTTTTTATGGCATAGTTTCTGAAATGTCAGCAATTTGGTGGAACAAGTTATATTGATCAAACATTGTTTTTATGGTTTTTATTTTTATGGATCAGGGAAAGTAAAGCAACAGAATGCAGAGCTGTCCATAAATGCTGGCTGCTGACCAAACAGACAAATACTCATTTAAGTTCAGCCAGCTATAGTATGATGTTCATTTTTGATTAAAAAATTAGCAAGGTGCAGTTTGCTATGCATGTACACTAGCCTCTCTTTCAAAACCAAAGTGAGCATGATTAAATGTATCTGTCAACATCAGGTGAATCCTCATAGAAATATGTGTGTGTGCATGTACACACACAAATCTTGATTTCCATCCCAGTAATTTAGTACTGGATGTTCATAGCGTGGTGTTATTGCAAACGTAAATGATCAGTACAGACTCACCTCAGCACATTGGTTTTGGCTTACCATACTCATTATCCTTGTAAAAATTGTGGGCTGTCTCTGTTTTGAATAACTCTGTGTTTTTTTCCAACCTTTTCCACAGACTCCTCCAGATTCTTGACTATGATTCAAACGATAGTCGATCAGAGCCTTTTCGGACGTATGAAGCATTGGACCAGGCTGCTCATAATCTAGCAAGCAACCTCCAGTTGACCCAAGATGCGCTGGCTGGTGCCTGCCGTGAGCAGCACTACACAGCAGCTCGTCTTCATGGTGACTGCGAGGTGCTCCACAGGGCCATGTACACTGAGTTCCAGCAGCTGGTCTTAGGGCCGCAGGTACGTCCAACGGCCATTACTGACCAGGAACTCCTTTGCCCCAATGCACAGGTGGGTTTGTTTTCTTTCACTTTATACACAGTCGTCTTTGTCAACCAAACACAGTTCACTCAGCCTTTAATGTGAGTCAGATGATTTTTAAAAGACTTGACACAATTGGTGAATTGGTGAAAGCACAGTGTGCTTTCTGAATTTTTCCACATGTATTACATTGTCAAGAAACATATTTGTTTGTTGGGCATAGAAGCACTGTGTAATAAGTTATTCCCAAGAGGATATGCTTTACTGCATGACACGGGATTTAATATTAGACGATGATGAGTGTTTTTATCTGTTGAACCTCTCTGCTTTTCATTTCAGCAGTTATAAGTTCAGCCTTCATACAAGTGTACTTTAAAAAAAAAATCAGTTTTAATAGGAGAATATGGTGTTTGAATGCCGCTGTAGCATTTACAATATAGGATTTGTAAAAGTGATTCTCTTAATAAACCAGCTAATTTAAAATTACAAAATACTTTGCTCATTGTCCCACAACCATAGTACATAAACTGTTTTCTGTCCCTGCAGCAAGGCTCATAAATATAATTAGTATATAATAATAAAACAAAATATAATGTCACTACTAAAATATAACTACTTATGTATTTTTGGTGAAAAGGTTGGCCAGTAGACAGCTAAATTAACTCATAGTTTCACATGTGAGCTCTCTGTTCATAACTTTGTTTCTCATCCACCCTCCTTCTGTCTGTCCAGGAGCTGACAGCGAAGCTTGTGGAAGGAGAATCTCAGCTGCAGAGTTTGCAGCAAGTAATGCAAGAAATCCTGGGAGAAGTTAAAGCCAAGCGTTCTCAGCTGGAGCGCAATGCCCTCCTCAGGCGAGAGAGGGAATTATACGTCTACTTTCACTTGGATGCCCGACTGCTGCAGAAAATAGTGGAAGATCTGGAAGGCAAAATGTCTGCAAAGAGAGGGCAGCAGTAAAACCAACCAGAACACACGAGGAGCTCTTTTATTGCCAGCTCAGCCTCAACTTCAAATGCTAATCTGATAACAGGCTCTCTCTTTGCTTGAACTGGAAAAAACTGGTCATCTGTGTTGACGACAGCTGTGAACCTACTGCCACTTGGTTTGTGTTGGAGATGGAGCTGTGGTGTTTATATGATCACCGGGATTTATTTGAATGTGTTTAATTGATGTAAACATCCATGTAATTCATTATTGTGTTGTTTAGTGTGTTCTGTCTTGAGATGTTCTAAATTTCTTGTTTCCTCTTTTTCTCTAGTCATCTGATAAATAAAGTGAAATGCTATCTTTATGAAGTTTTAACTTTTATTGTAAATGTATTTTTGATTACTTCTGTGGTGTTGGCAGC
>VVAS01021499.1:5961-16024 GCA_015103295.1 Ptychochromis oligacanthus
ATCTGTTGTTAAATCTGTTGTGGCTAAAATAGCAACTGTATTTTAATTCTCTGACTTGGCAGATCTTTTGAATTGAAATTGATGTGTTTGCTATTAGGATTTCAATGGTCATTACCTCTCTCCTTCAGGACTGGATTTTATAATTTTGATGGATGAACTAAAGGACAGGTGTTTAGCTTTAGTAGCATAACTTAATCCAAATAAAAGAGCAGAAAAGGTGTGGATGGGGGTAAAACCAAGAAAAACATTTTTGCTACAAAGTGAAAGTTCAAACACTGAAAGCTGTGAACACCCAAGCAGGAGGCTTTGTGGTCCTCTAGCCATATTGAAATTAGGACTGAAGCAATGGAAGATGCACTTGCACAATGTGATAGCCTGAATGCCTACAAGCAGAAATAAATTTGATCTGGCTTACTGTCATTGCCTGTGCTGTTTATATTGTCTTGTTTACATGCAGTAAATGTATTCCTTGGTGGGAAAAAAAGAGAACCACAATGGACTATGTCGTGTGTGTCATTGGTGCTGTTAAAAAGTTGAATTTATCTCAAAGTATAGGCCACTCAAGCCTGTGCAGCACATGAAGAGCAGAAGTGCAGTTGTTATTAACAGTTACATACTGCTGAGGATTAGCTGCAGAGAAGTAGCTCTTGTTAAAACTAGTTATCATTAAGTTTGGACAATGTCTCGAGGCAAACTTCAAACTATGCACCCAAAGCATGCATCACATAAAATCCCCAGTGTTTCATATTACAAAGCATTTGACAGAACAACAAAAGTTGGATACTTGGAGACTGCAAACCTCCACCGAGGCTAAAAACTCCCTCCACACCATGCATTCACTGATGTGCACTCCATGGTGTACACTTCGCACCATAGAGTCACTGAATCCAGAAAGAGTTTGTGATCAAATCAATGTCTCCCTTTTTTTTCTTAATTTAAATTGATATGCATTTGTGAAAGTATGATACGAAATGCAATGATAAACCCTGGATCTGCATCTGCATCTCTAAAAGTTAATCACTTCTTTAGAGGCGGATTTTCATGCAAATCCGCCTCTAAAATCTTGAGTCATCCTGCAAACAAACAAACAAACCGAATCAATCACATAACCTCCTTTGGCGAGGGCGCACATACTGTACTGTATTTACAACATAGTTGTTACAATACTGTTCCACAAAGTACCAGAGTTACAATGAGACCAAACATAAAACTTGATTCACAGTTGTTAAAAAGAATATCAACAGTTTTCATCGCATACTTTTTAATAGGTGCAAATAACAGAAAACCAAAACATTAGAATGGCAGATTTTCATAATTAATTTATCATGCACACATTGTCTCTAATAATGAACCCATCAAACAAGTCAAATACTTCATTTCTTCACGAAATTTCATGAAGAAATGCTGAGGGCTTCATCATCTGTCATGTTGGACCTGTGGGTGATGTGGTAACTGACTTCTTCTTGCTCTGTCACCGGCTCGTTGCACTCATGGGAAGAATTCTTCATCACGCTATAATACATCGGCACATTGTACTCGGCCTCCTTGTGTCCCCAGGGGCACTTGCAGAGCTTTTTGAATGCAACACGAAACTTCTGAGACATGAGGTTATAAATGATGGGGTTGATGGCACTGTTGGTATAGATGCACATCCGGCAGAAGAGCAGAAACCAGGTGTTGTGGTAAGGCGGGTCGATGAAGGAATTGACCACTACCAGCGTTCGGTAAGGCATCCAGAGCAAGGCGAAGAGGACAACCACAACAGCCAGCATCTTCGTTATCTATTGAGACCGCAGAGGAAGAAAATAAAGAATAACAATGAAGAAGAGTACAATTATCTCAATTATCATAGCAGATCTACTGTATGCTATGACTCAGAGTTGTACTGTCAAGTGAGTGTTGTAGATGATGCTGGATATGAATCACTGAGGCATACAAATAGCCCTGAGGCTGTATATAAGGACAGGACAGGTCAGTTTGCTAACATGCTTGCAGTAAAAATCAAAGAACCTGTCAGCAAGAGTGTTAAAAATCTGCTATCACAAAGAGCTACCTGATAATCATTTAAAGTATGCTGATCATAGTACTGATTTTAAGGTCTGGAAGACATTCATAGTGTTTACTTTTGCTAATTAGCTGTGAACACACATAGTTCCTCCATCAGCCAAGGCTGATGAGACTATTAATACTTCTGCAGGTACTTTTTGGCTATAAACCAAATGTCTGGAGAAATGAAAATTTTGATCCATTCAGTCCTTAAGCTAGATGAAAATGTAATGGAGGAACAAAACAATAACATTCCAGCCTGAAGGGGATATGAGTGGCCAATCCAAATGTCATGGCAATCGCTCTAATAGTTTTCTATTAGTTCACTCAAAACCACAAATGTCAACTTAATGGTGATGGTAGAGATTGGTTTCCTCCTCTGGGAATACTCAATATCCTTATAAAATATCTTGGCAGGCTGTTAAGCTATTTCAGTCTGGTACAGCCAAACCCATCCATAAAGCAATTCTGAACCCAAACAAGTGCCCTATTAAGATTTAACCTTCATCGTTTTTGACATTCGAAAAATAGATTTTTAATCAGAACTACTTAAGATTCTCAAAAAGGTTTTACTTTTGTTTTCTTTGTTTTCTCTAAGCTGTTTATCTTTCCTTTCCAGTACCTGTTTTCTTGCAGAGACTGCACCCTTGTTGGCCTTGTTGGTGGTGTTGGAGTGCCCCTGGTGAACTGACCCTCCTCCAGCTCGGTCGTTGAGATGCGACGGTAGAGGGCTCATGAACAAAATCCTGGCAATAAGTCCGTACAGCACAGTGGCCACAATGAGAGGGATCACATAAAACAGAGTAAAGTCCAGGAAATAGATCGGCATGTAGAGACTCCTGGAGACACGGTAGCCACAGGTGACCACCACCCCGTTGGTATAGACAGTCTCATCTGTGTCCACTAAAAAGAACCACATGGTACAGTAGAGTGAAGTGAAGATCCACACCCCAGCTATGATCCTCTTGGCTCGGGAAACAGTACATATGAACTGCGCCTTTATGGAGTGACAAATAGCTATGTATCGTTCAATGGTGAATGCTGTGATAGAGCAAGACGACACATTGATGCCCAGGTACTGAAGATAAGTTATACACAAGCATCCTGTGTAGCCGTATATCCAGAAGGCTACGACATCAGAGATATTAGGCAGGCCTGCAGCCAGGAGCACAATAAGGTCTGCGACAGCCAAGCTGACAAGGTAACAGTTAGTCGGGGTCACCATGTGTTTAGTACGGAGCACCACCAGCACCACCATGATATTCCCAGCAATCCCAACTCCACAAATGAGCATTGTCAAAAATATAGTTATGACTTGTTCTTCAAGAGGGTTCAGAGGCATTTCTGTCAGATTCACAACCCGAGTGACGTCCTGAAACGTGGTAGTGTTGTTCTCCATCTCACTTGAATCAGCTGCCAAAATTCAGTTAATCTTCAAGGGCACAAAATGAGAATCTTCAAGACAGAGACGCGGAGAAACAAAATTAATAAGAAACAGTGCTTTCGGAAAATTCTTAGGAAGAGAGCAGGGGATTTAATATTACAATTTACTTTTTGTAAAAGCCCTTTAACCCATGTCCTGATTTTAAAATAAATTACTACTCCCTCTCCCAGACACAGTTTGAAAATAGTGTATGGATGCACCTTGATTAAAAGAAATCAGAAGAACAATTTAAACTGAGTAATCAAATCAACAAGAGCTCCAATTAAAAGAACAAAACAAAAAACAAAAACAAAACAAAAAAAAGAAAGGAAAAAAGCACAATCTGCACAAGTAGAATGAAACATCTAAACCTTTTCTGATCTGACATCTTACTGGCAAGAAAATTTAATATGTCTATGTTTTCCAAAACAATAACAAATTGCAGTTGGAAAACAGTGACCTAAACAATAACCTAACTTGATTAGATTACATTTCAAGAGAGTTTGGGTTAAATTATGCATCTTGTTAAAGCTCTTAAGAAAAATACTGAATGAAATGTTTAAGTCCAGCACTTTGTTGACGCATTCATTCACCTCAGCCTCCTCCCAATACAGACTGTTGCAGTTACTTTGGCACAAGGCTTGAACACCTCACTTTGTGACACTTCAAGAAATGACTGATGCTGTAGAAGGTCTCTATAAATTATAATACATTAATAAAACACTCCTAACAGCCACCACTGCACTAAATTAAAGAAGTAACTTTCAAATTATGAAAAATGTGCTAAAATTATGGATCTAAAAAGCTAAACTCGTGTCTTAATATATACCAGCATTGTCTTCAGTCAGCTTATTATTAAACTTGGCTGACATATTTGTCTTCTTAGCTACCTGACTCTGATGAAAATGTAAGCCCTGAAACTGAAAAAGTGTTCTCTTCTGCGTTAAAGCCATTCATGCATACTGAAGCCATAATTTCCAACGATGTAACAATTTAAAAAAAAATCTCAGAAGGCAATGATGCATTATAAATTTGGGGTGACCAGAAATATGAGACTCTCCCAGTTTTCCTCAGTTATTCCACAAATGCCAGACTCTTCAGCAAAAAGAAAAAAATACATATTTGCAGTTGATTCTGTTAGGAAAATAAAATAAAGAGACAATGAAGAAATAACTATGGGCAGCTTACCATAATTTGTGGAAAAACAGCGCTCAGGTGCCATCTACCAAGAAACACAAATGACTGCTTAGTCCTCTTTCAGAATTGCTCCAGTCGACCACATCTGTCTCGCTCTCTCTCTCTCCGTTTTCCTGATGTACTCCTCCCACCCTCTCACTCCACTCACCATTATATCCAAACCCACCTCCTGCAGTCACCACATAAAAATCAATTTCATCTTACTATCTAAGCCCTGAATGTCTTGTCAACCTATAACCCTGTAATTACAGAAAGAACAGAGTAGGTGTCAAGCAATTCAACACACCATCCACTGCAGTGACTAAACATGGAATTAAAATGGCACTAATTACTGTATTGTAAGTGCACCCTATTTTGGACACCAGATGCAATTTAGTTAATACTTGTTTCATTTGCATTAAAATTTCAGTTTTGCAAAGTGTGTAGAATTAGAAAAAATGCTTCTATCCTCGGGGACAAACAGACACAGACATCCTGAGATTAAAATTCTTGCTATTCCCACGATGCACATTTGGGAACGCTTTCACAGCTTCCAGCAGTCTGCATGTGTGGGTAGAGGCTGGTACTGTTAGATTCTTGCTCTCCCTGTAGCAGAAAAAAAGTGAGTAACAGTAAAATTGTTCATCAAAAAAATCAGAAATGATTGAGAACATATTACGAAGCTCTTTGACCCTGCGTTTGTGGTTAGAACTGTCACTGAGAATACTAATGCATGACAGATTGTTGGATTTTCAGAGTTCAGTCTGCAGTCTGCCTGTAATGAATATGTAACAGCTTCAAAGATGAAGAAGAAAAAAACCCTACAGAACAGGTAACTGTCTTATTGAACTGCTGCCTGTTATGAATCTTGCCACTATACTGTGTCTAAAGAAAGATTTTAATTAGTGTACTTAGCACACACTGTCTGTCAGTTTGTCAAATGTGCCAAAAATGTCAGATTTTATGAAAAATCTATATAAAATCTTTTAAAAAATCTATAAATTTTGTATTCAAGGGGATAAAAAGGTGCAGCCATTACAAAAGGATAACTGGATGTTAAAGGTGTTTACTTTATATTATTTTATTTATTAGAACACACTAGTAATAAATCATAATGTCAGACAACATGAATAATTTATTATTATCATCTCTACACTGCTGAGACAATCATGAAGTGGACAAAAGTCAGGAGTAAAAATAGACAATGAAGAAGACTTCTATTAATATTCTGGGATGAGGTCTTAAAATAAACCCTCACAGCCTCATGGGAACTTTAAGCAGGAGCATACTGATATGCAAAAGAGAAAGGAAGTAGGAGCACAGTGATTAAAATAAGCTGGTGAATCATTGGACATGGGGATGAAACAGATTCATTTAATCTATTAAAGCTATTCAGGTCAGTACAATATTCAAAAAACTATAAGATCCAATCTGTTATTGTTCATTTCCTGACAGGAGCCACTATATAGTAGTCAGCTGTCCAAAGCATCACAGTGGCATCTAGTGGGGCTGAGCGGTAAACGAAAAAGTTGTAAATCACACTGAAATGAAAGAAAAGACAGAAAACATGTCCTCTGTGTGGGAAAACAAGTTACCAGGAGAGTTTCTGTCTGAAACAAGATGCAAATTCAGCAAAGGTGGTGGCGCTTCTCTTTAAACCACAAGTGTGAGCGTTGAAGAGGAATGTTGACTCGCTTACAGAGAAAAGGTGTTATGACTGTGACTCATACACAGGATGTTTTGTGTCGAGTTTACATTTTGCAAAACCAAAACCAAAAAAAAAAAAAGACCACTGAAGGATACAAATGTAAAGGACAACAAAAAAACAGTCATGTTAGAGACCAGGAGGCTGTACTTTGACACAGTGGTTCTTGGCAATACCAGCAGATACTTATCAATGCTTTGACTTCTTGATAAACACTACACAAAATAAAAAAAATAGCTTTTTATAGGGCATCAACTGTAATATTAAACATATAGGGGTTATAATAGGTCCTCTATAGGATTATAGGGGAGCTATTATGTGTTTCCTTAATTATTTATGTATATATATTCAAATAATGGGATCAGTATAAATGCAAGTAATCCCTGTGAGCCAAAAGCAGGCTTCTGACTGCTCTAAATGCTCTGTTTCAGACTGTTATTTCTACTTTTAGTTCTGTATGAAGTCAGGACAGCCTTAATACAGTCAGTCACAGGTACTGCAGCTTTGTGGTTCTTTTGTTTGCATGGAGTAACTAATCAAAAGAAAGCTGGCTTTGATAGGTGTGGGAAGGGAGCTAAAATGTCTTGCTTCAGACAGAGAAGTGAGAGGCTGTACCAGGGCTTAATATAAGATAAATAAGGATAAATAAGAACTGTGACTCAAACAAAGCTACTCTCTTAGAATCCAGGAATGAAATTATGGAAATGAGAATAATAGGTCCACTTTAAAGCTAGTTTTCATCTGCAGTTACCCAGCAGGTCAGAAATAAAGCATATGCACAAACTACACAAACAGGACAGACAATAACAATGCAATACACAAAGTACACATCCATACAGCTTTGTTTACATTTCCACCTGATAATGGCACAAGATAATACAGTTTATCCTAAGGGGGGAATGAATGTACATCCCAGTGTCATAGCAGTCTATTCACTAGTTGTGGCATTTCACTCAAAATTGCACCTTAACAGAAATTGCCCCTTTTTGCTCCTTTTTATTCTGTTTTACTTGCATTTTCCTCATCAAGTAAGCCATTCTCTTCTCCTCCTGATTTCTGAAGAAGGATGCAGAGATTTTCCTGCGTAGCCGCCTGGCATAAACCTCAAGGAAAACCAGAAAGTAGCTCATCAGCCAGAGACATCCTAGCAGTAGTGTGACTCCCAGGTTTGGAGCTGAAGTTGTCACATCACAGAAGGATGGCTCAGGGCTGAAACTCCACTTGTAATCCTTGTGGAAGTTTACCAGCTCCCGTGTGATGCACGATTGTGGGAAAATACATAAAGCAGGGGGGAACCACTGAGCCTAAAAGTGAGAACAAATATATGAAAACCCCCAAAAAGCAAAAAAGCAAAAATTGAGATTAAATGCAATGTTTGCTGTCTTACCTTATAATTGACGCTTATAATGGCAGATGTAGGAGGAAAATCCAGCAACCATGGCACAATCATCTGAACTATGTAATACACAACATGATCCAAAACTACTATTAAGGTTATTGCAGTGAAATATAATGTTACCACAACCACTGATATTAAACAAGAGGTACATTCCTGACTTGTTATTTTACAGCTTGTGAGATTGATTTTATTTTTAGCAGGCCTTTCATTACTGGGTGTTTTTTGCAAGAGCTCTTTGGAGATGTAGCCATTATCAAACTGAACTGATGTCAGATAAGATTTCAAATAGCGTGCAGATTCAGCAATCAGGAATGCAACAAAGATGGCAGCAAGAATCCTGTTTGACAGAAGTTTGTATTCTTTGAGCAGGTTGCTGGCATGTGAGAAGTTGACCTCTATCTGCCCAATTATCTTAGTAAACCTACTTTTGACTTCTGACACATCAATATGTGTGTAATGATCCCAAGTCCTCAAGTTTGTGACAATGCTCAAGTCCTCCCTCTTAACTTTGATGGCTTCCTCAACAAGATCTCGCTTAGCTTTGTTCAAAGGTTCAGATGAGTTTAATAAAGTCTTTGTAAAACCTTCAGCAGTGCACTTGAGGATGCGTGCCACCGCCCCAACATTGACTGTGATATTAGGGATGACGTTCAATACTAAAATCATAACAGAGGCCGTGATGAGGAGTTTGCGTCCTTGTTTGGTACAAACAGTGGGCAGAATCATTGTCATCACACACCGCACGGGGTGGCAAAAGAAGGAGACCAGAAACATGCTTACACTGTAGATACAGGCAGTTTGAATGGATGCTTCATGGTCGTATCTCAGAGTCTTTGACAGCCAGTGGTGAAGCAAGCCCCCAGTAACACAGGCAAGAGTGAAACAGAGAGACAGCAGAGAGAGGATGTCTCTGCCTGCAGGAGACGGTGCAGAGTAAACATCCCAGAGGTATAACAACAGAGACATGAAGGCCTGTCTGCAAGATCCTGCTCTGCTTCTGAGGAGAGAAAAAATACAACATCTTCTAAAATCACAGTTTATTATTAAGATTCAGGGAGAGTTACACCTAGAAGAGCCTCTAAGCATTACTAATTAACACTTCATATTTCCAATACACAAACAAAAATTATACAAGAAATTCTTTAGGATGACATTATGTCCTGGACCTACTTATTGGCAAGGGGTTTTGCATTGATAATGACATCCAGTGCTATTTTTTTGGAAATAGCAATAGGACACAATCACCCATAAAACTACAAATGACTGTTTTTCTTATCAGTCACTCTTCATGAAAAAAGAAAAATATATTGCCCAAAATACTGAAAAATGCCTTTTACTAATAATTTTTTTACTTGCCTATCATTACAAAAATACAGTGAAACCGAGTATTTTATTTCCAATTGTTTAATTTTACAAGCTAATAATGGATTTTCAATGCCTAAGCCTAGAAAATAAATATTCAATAGTACAAGAAGTTATGTAATCATAATAATAAATAATAAAAGGAATACCTATGCATAGACACACACATAGTATAGATATGGCATCTTGTCATGAGACTATTAAAATGTGATTAAAAATAATTAAAAATAAATAACAACTCTTACCTGACAGACAAAACAAAATTTTCTGTGATCAACTTCATTCTCTTTAAGAAATTATGAGCCTGAGAAAAAAAACAGGATTAGGAAGTGTTGGTGGACTGTGAGGGAACAAAAGGGGAACTTTGCGCAACAGTCACTGTCATGTTGGTGTTTGTCGGTCGCCTACAAGTTCCCACGTGGGAAATAAAAAGACAGTCCCTCTCCATCTAAACAATACATGACACAAACTCATATGGAGAGGCATGACACATTCATACGCACAATGTAGCAGGTCACACTAACCAAAGTGCAGTTTCAAAATGATTTTGAAATACAGTATGATGGTGGTGACACTGTCAATAACAGTGTGATCACACTGTTGTTTAAAACTCCCCTTCTACACTGAAAATAGTTTAAGGCTAGCTATTTTATAACACTTAGATTCCTCTTGTATGTCATCTAAACATTCCTCTGGTTTGTCACATGAATACAAAGCTACTGGCTGCTGCAAAATTCCACAAGTAAATGAAATGGCTACATGCAATGCAGAAGTGAAGTGTGAAGTGTTAGGCAATATATAATATAATATAGTATAATTTATTTTATAGCTACCAGATTTTCTCAATTGTTGGAGGGAGGGAGGTGTGTGTGTGTGTGTGTGTGGGGAGGGGGGGGGGGGTTGCTTAATAATAGCATATATTTTTGATATTGTTGTTAACAAAAAAAAGTAT
>VVAS01021603.1:1774-12267 GCA_015103295.1 Ptychochromis oligacanthus
AAAGTTCTTCCACTGAAAAGAAGTGATTCATACAACTGTGTTTGTGTCCTAGATGCGATCCTAGTGGTTGGTAATGGGCGCCTGCTGCGCTCCTGGGATGTCAGTGTTGGTGGTTTGAACTGGGAAATTGTGCTAGACTCTGGCAGGTGATTATTTCCTTGACTTGCAGTGGTTAGGTTAAGAATGTTGTTTTTTTTGTAATGAAATCTTAACTTGCTGTTATTATACATTTTAGTTTCCAGTCAGCTTGTCTAGTGGGACACCAAGGCATGGTGAAACACGTGGCTGTTCTGAAAAAAAACATCATCTCTCTCCATTACCTTTCTAATGGCCATCAAAAATGGATAGAAAATCTACCAGGAAGGTATGTTTTTATGTTGATGTCAGCTTTATGAACTGGTAATATCTGTTTCCATTAACAAAAATGCACCCAGGAATAAATTTGCCATTATGAAAACATTGTCACTTTCTGTCTTTTTATCTCAACAGTGAGACCATGGATTACCAGGCTGTTTATTCCGGTAGAAATGGTGAGGTTTATGTGTTGGGAGTTGTTCCCCATTCCCGCGTTGCTTTTGTTGCTTACAGCATTGAGGATGGAGAGATAATCAAGCAGGTAATCCTGTTTATTAGTGGTAGCAGAAAATGCATATATGCTGTGTAAATATAATGTGTATAAACTTCATAATTTGCAAAAGAAAAACAAACCTCAACACTGAACCAGTGGTCAATATACAGAATGAGTCCCACATTTCTGAGTTTGTTGCTTGTGATGTTTTCAGGTCTCCATTGAAGCTCGGTGGCTGTCGAACATACAGGCCAGCTGTGCAGTGATTAGCCAGGGGATGCTGACCTGTGTAGATTCTGCAACTCTGTCTCTATACATGCATGACTTGCACCAAGACATACATGATTTAGAGATGACCCAGATCCCCCTGCAGGTATGATGCAAAGAATAATCTTTATAAAATTACCATGTATATCCTCTGCTCCAGATTGGGTAGACTTTAATTCCTCTCTCACTCTCTCTGTCTCCCGCTCTCTCACCTCTCCACTTCTCCACTTCTCTGTTCTATTAATGCTTTCTTTTGTGCTCCCATATGAATGTACAGTTTGCTTTTTGTTTTTTTTGTTTTTTTTTATATAATCTTCTCTTATTTGTGTTCTCGTAGTCACTAGGACTTGAAGTATCTCCGGGCTTTCAGCCGGTCCTGGTGTCACACCAGCCCAACCCAGCCCATCAGCCCCTGTCTGAGTTCTTCCTTCAGATTGGGCCTGATAACTACGTGCTTCTCCAGCTCAACAATGGACAGATAGTTACACTCCGGGATTTCAAGCCTGTACGTTTGTCTATATATTTACTTTTTCCATGCATGATTTAGCAAGCCACATCACTTCTTGCTTGTATGTTGCTTGTCATGTTTCGCACTCAGAAATGTTACCTGTTGTGGTAATTGCAATTGAACTGTAACACACAGCATGGGTAAAAGCTCCCATTATCTGGCAAAATGTAATTGCCGATTGGCATCCTTGCCAAAATGTTTGATTGGCATGGGCAAATGGTTAGGTAATGTCAACAAAAGAATTGTTAGAAGGAGCCAAATATGAACCTTTTTTAACCTCTGACATTTTGTAGAATGCTTTACTTCTCACATTAATAAAAACAAGGTGAAGGCTTTCATTGTGATATACAGAGATATGTCTTCTTTTTATAGGCCTTGCTGGTTTCATTTGCAACCACTGGGGAGAAGACTGTTGCTGCTGTTATGTCACCCAAGAATAAAACTGTGAGTTAATTTAATATACCACCTTCAGATCTATTTGTTTGTGGTTTGCCATAGGTCCCTTTGGCAAATTCTGGTGTGTTTTAGCTGCTTTCTTACAGTCTTAGGTTCCTTTCCTTTTAAAATGAAGAAGTGTGATATACCTTTTGATTGAGTTGGTGAAGAGGTTATACTTGTTATACTGTAAGGCTTTTTTATTTAAGGACAGTTATATGAGGAATACTGTTTAAAAAAATGATTCATTTCTTTCATGAAAGATGACTGTTTGTTTCTACTGTATAGGCCTGCAGTATTAACCTCTTTAGTTCGGACACTGGACGAAGACTTCTAGACACAACACTGATTTTTAACATGGATCCAAATGGTGGGAAACCAGAAAAGGTGAGCCAGTTTTCTTCCCAGTGATTCTGTGGCTAGTTAGGCAACCATGGCCTTTGAGAGCAGTAGAGAGCAACTTGTAGTATATTAATAATCCTTTCCAATTATGTACTCTGTCTTTCAGCTCTACATACAGCCATTCTTGAAGAAAGATGACTCTGTTGGCTACAGGGCTATGGTGCAAACAGAAGACCACACACTCACTTTCATACAACAGCCAGGTATGACTGGCAAAACGGAGCAAGGAAAGAGTGCTCTTTCAGTCTGCATTAATGCTAATGTTAGACGAGCTGTTGATGTGTCTGCTGCAGGGCTTTTTTTTTTTTTAATTTCTTTTTACTAAAGTTCACCAAAGTAAAAACATTCTAAAATCCTTCTCATTGTACTCAAAATAACAAAAAGAATAAACACACTCACTTTCTTTTTCGGGAATGTATTTTGGCAAGATCCCACAGAGGCATGAAAACTTCATGAATATGTTATTCTCATACTGCCGTCTGACTGTGGTGGGTTTCAGAGAATCAGTAGGTAAAGGCTTTAATGTAGTTGAAGAGTCTGCCCCTCTGTTTGTTTACTGTTGAGAAGGAGTACATTTTTCCAAAGTGCAAAGTAAGCCACACGTTGCCTCATGATGACATTTCTGTGTACCCCACCTCTTAATCGTCATGGATACTGCCAGCATCTGACCACTGTGTGGAGCACAGATTTCATAATGTACACAGAGTCTTGTTCTTTCCACACTCATGACGGGAAACGCATATCTCGTGATGTAATCAATAGAGTGTCAACACAAACTGCATACTACCACAGGGTGTGGAAAAAGGAATGAATGAATGATTATAGAACAATAATGATTCTTGCTTTCCAGGGCGTGTAATGTGGACAAGAGAGGAAGCCCTGTCAGATGTGGTGACAATGGAAATGGTGGATCTGCCCCTCACTGGCACGCAGGCTGAGCTGGAGGGAGAGTTCGGCAAAAAGGCCGGTAAATGTCAAACCAAAATTCCTTTTTTATTTGAATGGAGTCCTGTCTTTTGTCCATTATGTAGTTTATCTGTTACTTTTCGCTTAAAGATTGGTCGTTTTTAAAATCTCCTTTATGTCATAGAAACTCAGGAGAACTGGTTGATGTCTAATATTCCAATTGCTGGTCAAGCTTGTTTCATCAATTTGCTGTTAATGGTCCACTGATTTAGAACTGAGAAGTAATTTTTGAGAGTTGCTGCTTTTGTTTTTGTCCTTACTTAAGCAGCTCAGTACCTATGTCAAATCAGCACCTTTGAAATAGACCAAAACCCAGTTTTAAACAAATCTTTGATGGGTATGTTGACATCATGACTGACTTGAGTTCTGTTAGCTTCAATTTCTTTTGTCTTTGTCCTGTTTTTTTAACTGCTGCTTATGGATTCAGCCATTCAAGGTAACAGATTTCTCTGCTTTTTTCAGCAAAACTTGATTGCTTGTCTTAAGGTTAGGACTTACGTCCACTGAACCATTCCTTTGTTCAACCCCTCGTTTCATTTGATTTCACTCTTAGAATAAATCCTGTGTCTCTAAAAAGACAAATTTGTTGTTGTTGTTGATGTCCTTTGTACTGTTTGTTGTGTTTAATATATGAAACATAATGGATCAGATGTTAAAATGCAAGTCAAATCCACTGAAGGTCACTTAGCAGCATGTGTGCTCTTTTTTAAATTCGTCTAGATGGGCTGATGTCTATGGTGTTGAAGAGGCTCTCCTCTCAGCTCATCTTGCTGCAGGCCTGGATCGCTCACCTCTGGAAGCTGTTCTATGATGCACGCAAGCCACGAAGTCAAGTTAAAAACGAGGTCACCATCGAGAACCTGTCCAGAGATGAGTTCAACTTGCAGAAGATGATGGTTATGGTTACTGCATCTGGAAAAGTACGAGACTAAAACTTACCCTCTGATTTAGTTAGTGTTTGGGGGAAGATGAACTGTGCTGCACATTTGTGGTCAAACTAGATGTGGTTTATTTTGTCTAAGATCAGGCAGGCTTGAAATGAAACACTGATAAATAGAGTTCATTCTTTTCTTTTTTCTGTTCAGCTCTTTGGGATTGACAGTAAGACTGGCAGTATTTTATGGAGGCACTACCTGGATAACATCCCATCTAATGCAGCTTTCAAGCTGATGGTGCAGCGGACGACTGCGCACTTCCCTCATCCTCCGCAGTGCACACTGCTCATCAAAGATAAGGTATCTTATTGCAGAGGGTTTTTGTTTAGAGATTCAGATCTGTAGGCTGCAAATATGAGTAAAGCACAAACAGTTAGTGGGAAAACAGCTGACCAATTGTTACCTACAATGCCCAACTTGGAAACAAGACAGGCTCAGTAAAACATAAAAATCATCTTAAAGACACTCACTCATTTTTTTTTTCCTCCAGTTACCACCACTTGGCAAAGAAAGTACTGCTCGAACCCATAAAAAGCAACTAAGGTTTATTTTTGCTATTTCTTATATATTTCTTTGTTCTATTCTTGGTCAACAGGACACAGGCCTCACCACACTGCATGTATTTAACCCCATCTTTGGAAAGAAAAGTCACGTCACTCCACCTGCTCTACCTCAGCCAATACTTCAGTCACTCCTGCTGCCACTCATGGACCAGGATTATGCTAAGGTTTTGCTTCTAGTTGATGATCAGTACAAGGTTTGTAGCGAACTGTACACCAGTTACACATTCATTATGTTGTGTCTCAAAACAATTTCTTAGTCAACACTTGTCGTGCTGCCCCTTAATTGTTTACATATCGTACATGAGTACCAGGCACTAGAACACAGTTTAACATTGGTGGTATGAGAGTTGCCTCGAAATAAATGCCATCTAAACATTGTATCCATCTTACTTTTTCCCAGGTCTTGGCATTTCCTTCTACAAAGAATGTGCTGCAGCAGCTCCAGGAAATGGCCTCATCCATATTTTTTTATCTTGTTGACTCCAGCCAGGGAAAACTTTCTGGTTACAGACTAAGGACGGCAAGTGAAACTTTTTAAAGCTTTACTTCCTGGTTCTCATAGTAAACCCTCCTGAAACTATACTTAAGTCACCGATGGCTGTTTGGCAAAAAGAGTCAATCTGGATCATTTTGTGTTCTCAGGACTTGTCAACTGAGCAGATCTGGGAAGTCGTCATTCCAATGGAGATACAGAGGATTGTCTCTGTAAAAGGGAAAAGGCCTAATGAGCATGTGCACTCCCAGGGTAGAGTAATGGGAGACCGCAGTGTCCTCTATAAGGTACAGTAACATCCCTATTCGAATGTTTTGTTGTTTGAAAGGAGTGCTAAGAAGGTTTAGATCATATCATTGAGTTATCTGGGCTTGATTTGTTCTGTTACGGCTCAACTTTACTCTAAAAGACAGCCACTCCCTGTCTTATGATGTAAACTGTAGACTTTCCAAGAAATATTGTAACTCATGTCACTGTTTTCCCAGTGAATCACATTCCCTCTCGACTGCTCTCTGAGTAAGAATTCACTGCTTGTACTTCCTACTGTTGTCTTTGCTGGTGAATGATCTATAAATTGTACTCCTACACTTATTATTTCAGAGGGTGGCACAAGAAAAAAAAGGATTAAAAAAAAAAACATTATAAATCCTCTGTTAGGAAAGTTTACAGTGGTACATCCAGTAGTTGTTGAGGTTTCTCAGAATCGTTCCTCCAGACAGGCTGATGGACAGCTTTCTGCCATATTTGAGACCTTGTTGCAAATATTTGCTGTCATAATGGCATCCATGATCTGGATCACAGAGAGGGGAAATGTAGCTTTGTTCTTTTCAAACACAGCCAAGAAACCACTCTTTTTATTTTGTAATTTATAGATTGGAATACATTTTTAAATAAATTGTTCAAACTTTTTTTTCATAAATGAAGATGGGTAAAAAAAAAAACAATCAAAGACTTATTTCCCAACTACAAGGAAAAACTCAAAGAATTAAGGTCAGCATATCCAAAGTTTGCCTAATACACTTAAAAGGTAACCAAAGATAGGAATAATATAGCAGTCATTGTTGGGGCGAGAAATGAAAATGAGCCATATTGTCAATATTCACAGATTCAGGTGTGTTACTAAGGTCCTACTTAATTTGACAACGAATTTATGCCCATTAACAACATGTATTTTGTATTATTACATTAATTAAAATACTGAATTGTATTTTAACTTATTTTTATAGTACCTGAACCCCAATCTACTGGCTGTAGTTACTGAGAGCACAGACACGCATCAGGAGCGAAGCTTTGTCGGGATCCTCCTGATTGATGGCGTGACCGGTCGCATCATCCACGAAGCTATTCAGAGAAAAGCCAGAGGGCCGGTGCATGTTGTGCACTCTGAAAACTGGGTGGTGGTGAGCACATTTGTATGCTACAGGGAAAGAAATAATATTGATCACCTGTTGTTTTCCTGCTATTTGCTTGGTTACAGTTAGAATATGGTGTGTTCTAGCACAGAACCACACCATAACTGAAGTGAAATAAAGAGAAACAGGTGAGGGTCAAGTGATTTCACTATTTATTGTGCCCCCTTCCTCTGTCTGACTCCACAGTATGAATACTGGAGCACTAAGTCGCGTAGGAACGAGTTCTCTGTAATTGAACTGTATGAAGGAATGGAGCTCTACAACAGCACTGTGTTCAGCTCACTTGATCGGCCACATGCTCCTCAGGTTCTTCAGCAGTCTTACATTTTCCCCTCTGCCATTTCCACCATGGAGGCCACCCTGACTGAAAAGGGAATTACCAGCCGCCATCTGCTCAGTAAGTTCTAGCTGGGTATAATACTGTTTTCTCCAGTTTTTGACTATTAGATATTAGAGAATAACCCTTCACCCCCCCATTGCCTTTTTTAACGTGTTTCTTTGAATTTGTTTTGTCATAGTTGGCTTGCCATCTGGAGGGATTTTGTCATTACCAAAGATGTTCCTCGACCCACGAAGGCCAGAAATAGTATCTGAGCAAAGCCGGTCAGTCCTCCAGTCAGACTTGGCATGAAAATGCAACAGATTTTTTTTTTTTTTTGTCCTTCTTATGTATCTTACCTGTTAACTTGATCTCCAGTGAGGAGAACTTGATACCCTATGCTCCAGAACTGATGATCCGTACAGAGTGGTTTATCAACTACAATCAGACTATATCAAGAGTGCGAGGCATTTACACTTCCCCATCTGGACTGGAGTCAACCTGCCTGGTGAGTCTGCATTCAAAGTAATAAAAAAGCACATGACAACCCAGTTTCTAAAAAAGTTGACATGCAGGGTAAAATGGAAATAAAAATGGTTTGCAAATCATTTAAACTCTACATGTATTTAAAAATGGTACAAAGGCAACCTCTCAAATGGCGAAACTGTGAAATTTTATTGAATTGTGCACTGGCCACTAAAGTGGGTACACCTGTTCAACTGCTCGTTACTGGAAATCAGCCAATGGCATGGCAGCAACTTGATGCATTTAGGCATGTAGACATATTCAAGACAACCTGTTGGAGTTCAAAACGAGCATCAGAATGAGGAAGACAGGTTATTTAAGTGACTTTGGACGTGGCATGGTTGTTGGTGCCAGTCTGAGTATTTCAGAAACTGCTGATCTACTGAGATTTTCCCGCATAACGATCTCTAGGGTTTATAGAGAATGGTCTGAAAAACAGAAAATATCCAGTGAGCAGGAGTTCTCTGGGTGAAAATGCCTTGTTGATGGGATGCAGAAGAGCATCTCTGAACGTACAACACGTCGAAGCAGATGGGCTACAGCAGAAGACCACACTGGGTGCCACTCATGTCAATCAAGAACAGGAAACTGAGGTTACAATTCGCACGGGCTCACCAAAACTGGAAAAAACATTGCCTGGTCTGATGAGTCTAGTGCCAACTGAACACTGTTTAAACGCCACAGCCTACCTGAATATTGTTGCTGACCATGTCCGTCCCTTTATGACCACAGTGTGCCCATCTTCTGATGGCTGCTTCCAGCATTAGAGCGTGCCATGTAACAAGGCTCAAATCATCTCAGACTGGTTCTTTGAACATGGCAGTGGTTTCACTATACTCAAATGGCCTCCACATTCACTAGATTTCAATCCAATAGAGCACCTTTGGGATGTGGCATCATGGAAATGCAGCCAACAAATCTGCAGCAACAATGTCATGCTGTCATATCAGTATGGACCAAAATCTCTGAGGAATGTTTCCAGCACCAACACCATGAAGAATTGAGGCAGTTCTGAAGGGGGTCCAACCCAGTAGTAGCACGGTATACCTAATAAAGTGGCCAATGGGTGTATATGCCCATCTGAATATGATGTTAACATGTAACAGTGGCGCCATGGTATAATTAGATAGATAGATAAAAACTTTATTAATCCCAAAGGAAATTCATCATTGGTGGTCAGCTGCTCACACTCACAATACAGAAAATATTCACTCTATAAAAAGAAGATAACTCAAATAATAAATATATGTTAATTAAAAATACACTCATTTCTATCAGTCCTGTCCTAAAGCATCTGTCAGGTCCATAAGATGCTCCTGCACTTAACTATTCCCTCTTCCGGTTCACTCCCCTCCCACTTCTCTGCCCCCCTCCCTCCCCTCTCCCCTCTCCCCTCCAGCATTAATATTAATTAATATTTAGTACTGTGTTGCATCATTTCATCTTTTAACACTCTGTAGGGTTTGTAACTGAGGGGAACTGTTTTCTCATTCTTGGTAGATATGGGATTTCAGCTGCTCAAAAGTTCACGGCATTCTTTATTGGCATTGTGATGCTGAAATAAGCAACGCCTACCCTAAAAAAGACTTTGGATGGATGACTAAAATCTGTACTGTGTATATATGGATTAGTGTTAATGGTGCCTTCATAGATGTACAAGTTACCCAAGGTCTGTACACTATTGTCCACCTATACCATCAGGGGTCATAGTTTTTTAATCATGCACTGATAACAAGCCAGATGGCCCCTTTTTAGCCCAAGGTATTCCGAGTCAAAGATTTCCAAAAATAATTTCATGTTTTGATTTGTCACACCACTAAACAGTTTACCAGCTCTGTTTACCTATGATGGTTTTCGTAAGTGTCCCTGAGCCCACAAAGTATTTTCCACAACAGAAACGTGTCTGATTTTTAACCTAAGGTTGGCTATTCAGTATCGGCTTTTCATCTTCTTCCTTGCTTACAAAGAATTCTCTGGATTCTCTGGATCGTTTAACAATATCACCTACCATCGATGAGGAAATCCTCCAGTTCTGTAGAATTTCACATTGAGAATCATAATTCTTTAAATTGTTAATGGTTTAAATAAAGTATTTGTCCACTCAGTCTTTCACAAAGTAGTGAACCCCTCCTTGTCTGTACTTCAATGAGAATTGGTTTCTCTAGGATGCTTTTTTTGTATACCAAATCATGTTACTCAGTAACCTAATTAGTTGTGAGAATGTTCCACCCGCTCTTTTTTCCCAGTATACCATTACACAACTTTTTCCAGTCTTTTCTTGCCCCTGCCCTTTGTTGCTGACGTCAAATTCAAAAGCATGTTGTTGTTTTTTTTCAAAAACAATTAAAAAGTGCTCAGTTTCAACATTTTCTGTGTTTTCTTTGCACAACTTTCAATTAAATATTTGGTTTAAAGGATTTTCAAATCATTGCGTTCTGTTTGCATTTATATTTTACAAAGCTATATTGGAAACAAGGCTGTAGATGTAGACATGACTGGGTTTAGCAGACGTTTGCCTTATTTGAAAGTGCTTTGACAGAATTTAGTGTAGCCCCTTTACTCCCTTTCACTTAAATAAAATCTGAATATGCCAATTCTATTGTTATTTTTGCAGGTCGTTGCATATGGTCTTGACATCTACCAGACACGTGTGTATCCCTCGAAGCAGTTTGACGTACTAAAAGACGACTACGACTACATGCTGATTAGTAGCGTGCTCCTTGCCCTTTTCTTTGCCACCATGATCAGCAAACGCCTGGCAGAAGTCAAACTGCTCAACCGGGCCTGGCGGTAAGGTGACGGTCAAAATCCCATATCTGCCAGCTCTGTTGCTGCACGAAGGACCTCGGCCCCAAGAGATGAGACCGCTGAGGCCGTGCCTGTCCAAGAACACAGGTCAAAGTTCAATAAGGCCCATAAGGAACTGCAGGGGTGAGGGGACAGTGGGGAGGGGGTGAAAGGAGGGATTAGTTAAAGGTTTATGTGTTTATTTTTTAACTTATTTTGCAAAAACAAATTATTTCATAGTAGAATAATTGTTTTTTTGTAAAATGTCATTTGGATTAAATGTTTAACACATAACTAATTACAAGCCAATAAA
>VVAS01021628.1:3143-13649 GCA_015103295.1 Ptychochromis oligacanthus
TTTTGGAAATCAGGTCAATGCATTATTTGTCGGTGAAAATGTTCTGGTGCCTGCTGTTCACAGTAAATGTGATTTTATAATTAATGAACTTTTTTTTAAATTATGGGATGGAGGTCACTACTTAAAGAAAAACTGTGGAGCCTTGTAACTGTTTGGATGGCACTCTTGCTGTCACCTGTATGGCACCTGTTCTTTTGTACATTCACCTACAACCATGTCTATCAAGCCTGCGTGAGTGTACTTGGTAGTAACTGTGCTGTGTGTGTGCTGTGAAGCTGAGAACAAAAGTGTGTGTTCGTGTGTGTGGCTTACATCACACTGGTTGTCTTTGTTTAGCTCTGCATCATAAGACTGCTGGCAGCCGCATCAGAACCTCACTGTTTTATCAGCACTTTTCAGGTCACCAGTGGAGACACACTTTGCTCAACAACTCTTTTGGGAAAAAAAGCACCCAGAGTTGTGTTTGATGTAGAAAAACATGCCAAACTGGCTGCCAAGTATTCTGATATGTGTGCTAATTTTCTCCAGAAGCTGACCCCCACCCATGTGAAGCTGCAAGTAGGTAAAAGCAAACACTTGAAATTATTTGTTCTATCCGGTCTCCTAACTGTAGGCGTGTGGAGACATGGGAACACAGGGTGTGTATGGGTTGGTTATATTTAAAAGCATGTCTCAGAGCAGTTACATAGTCCCTGTGAACAGTAAAAGCAGCCATGTGGTCTCCAAACAGCAGGTTTAAGTCACTGTACTGTAAGGCTACTCCACATACAAAGAGTGGCAGGAGCACATAAAGCATAAAGCACAATGAAGTAAATGCAGTTTAGAGGACAGCGGACCTCTTAGGTTGGACCTCAGCTGACACAGTTGAGAGGAATTATAATTTTAACTTTCTCAAAGAAAGATAGGTGTGAAGTTATTTTCCAGAAGCTGATAAATGTCCAAGGATAATTGTAGGAAAAAAAAGACCATACTTAAAAAGCAAAAAATAGAAGCAAGGTATTGACGTCAGTACTACCTTTCTCTATATTTGCGTAAGCAAGGTCAGGGGCTTAGGATATTGACAGTTTAATGAGAAAAGAGTCTTCACCAACAATGGAAAAACTCCTGCACTAATTAAAATACTCCCATATACGCCCCACTGCAATCACTACTAATGCACGATCATCCTGATTTTTCCAAGCCAAAGATCTTTTTTTCTTTTTTTTCTTGACTGGTACTGATATATGCAGAGAGGGCAAAGGTCTGACAAAACATGAAAGCAGTTCTATAACCAGGTTCATGTTGTTGAAAGGTCACAGTTTTTATCTCATGTGGTAACTTTGTAGCTTTTAGACCTATGTTAACATCAAAAGAGCTTCCACTCCATGTTGAAGGTCACAGTGTCTGTTTTAATTTGCATTTAACACTTAAATCAGTTATTTTTTGTCAACGGCTCTTTTTAAATTTTAACAATAAAAAAAATACTGTTAATCTGCTCTGAAATGCACCTACCATGTATCAAAAGTTCAGCTCCTTAAGCATTTTTAGATGTTCAATGAATCAACTTATTTGTTTTTGTTTGACCTTCATATTGTGTTAAAACGTGTATGTGCAACATCATTTGCAAGCAGAGACAAGATACAGATTGGTGTAAACCTGTTGTGATTCATATAAAACAGACAAACCTGCCTAACCTGTTTTACACACCGAGACCTGCTGACTGACTGACTGACTTGGCAAAAAAAATAGGGCAGGAGGTCATGGAAAAGTTTAGTGTCATTCCCAGGCTGGATATTAAGCAATGCTTTTACTTTGATTAGCTGTCACATATCACAAACTAGATTTAAGAAAGATTTGCTGACTTACTTGAGACAGATTTTATAGATTCAACAACATTTGTTTGTCTGCTGTTAGCTCATAATTATATTATCAGTGCTGTAGTCCTATGTCATATCATTGCTTCGGTAATTCAGATTTTAAAAACTTGATTATATATCGTACAAACGTATGAGTGAGAGCTGTTCAGAGTAATGCATGTACTGCTTTAACGCATAGCAGTTTTATGACTCTGTAAATGAGAGGGAGCAGCGGTATAGCAGGTGAGAGGCTACAGGCCATATCTAATAAGTGACTCAGAGAGCGAGCACCCATTGAAGGAAAAAAAAAGTCATGCTGCTTAACAGCTGCTAATTTTCATAACTTAAGAACCAGTACTGGAAGAGATGGGGCAGGGACGCAATAATTCAACTTTTCCAGTTCTGATGCAATAACAATACCTTGAGGATCTGCTCATACAGAGTACCAACCTGATACCAGTGTTGATAATCTAGATTTCTTACCCTGACGAAGAGACCTGAGAGACACATAAGTCAATCTCAAAACAAAAGAAAAAGGATAGAAAATAGTAAAAATAACAGAAATTTAATCAACATTGACTCAACTTAAAGATAGCTTTCCTAATTTTGTAAATATAACAAATAGACACATCCATGAATATTTACAGAAAAAAAAATATTTTAGTAAAATAATTACTGGCAATGTAATAAAATTTAGAAAACAATCTTAATGTTGTGGACCTATTTTATTTGCTCTAGTTATTTTTTTTCTTCTTCTTCTTTCAGCTCAGTGTGAGAGTCATTACTGCATACTGCCGTTATTCACAGTCAAGCTAATTTCTCCTTTCCCTTCTCTTGGTTTCACTATGAGTCACACACAAGAGACAAGAGTCTGGTGAACTAAAATATTATTAAACCATTTGATGACAACACCTTATGTTACCATAAGTGCAATAAAATATTTGCAGACATTGTTAAAAAAAGAAAGAAAAAGAGAGGCCAACAGGGAAAGCATCATTGTAATGGGAGCTTTCAGTTGTGTCATCTTGTGCGAAAACTTTTGCAAACATACAAAGTAAAACAGTTGATGTTGCAGGTGTGAAATACCTTCAGACTTCGTAAGCTTTGCTGTCACACAGGCCTAGAGACTGGTTAGCCATCCCCTGGTAGCCTCTGGTTACTAGGGACAAATGTGCATTGTTTAGCGGTATTTGCTTGCTGTTGCTACGTGAAATCGATCGCAGAGAGGGTGCTGAACCAAAAACTTCCTCGTGATCGCTTTGGTCACTAGCAAATTGCCATGGTTGTCCGTACTTTGTATGGGAGATGCTGACTTGTCTGCAGACCCTGGCCAACTACTCCTTGAGCGGTAGTGAAACTTCAAAAAACGCGACACAAAACAGAAACAGAGGCTGTTTGCACAACTTTTACTTTGAAGGCAAGCAGTCTATGTTTCGGGTTTACTTTGCAAACATAATTTCGCTACCGTGGGGCTAGTAGTTGGCGACTGTTTGTGTACTAATCGGTGTCATCCGTGCAAAGTAGATGACCACTAGTGACAAAAGCAAGGAGGTTTTCAGTGCAGCAGCGTATACCTCTTTCTGACCAATTTCCTCCAGCGATTGCCAGCAACCACTCGCAAACCGGTCGGGGATATGCACACTTTTCCCCTAGTGACCTGTGGTTGCCAGATGGTCACTGACTGGTCTCTAGGCCTGTGTGACTAGGGCTGTGGCCACTGGCTCCACCATGCTATGTTACCTCTCTCAAAAGCAACTGGATCAGAGGATATCGGACTCAAGTATCGGCTTAGTGCATCCCTAGCTGTGACATTGCTGTATACTGTCATGGTTATATAGTTTAGCTTTTTCTCTTTGTTAAATTTATTGCAGTATAGCAGCATGTAGTAAATCTCCCCGAAAAAGCTTGCAAGCTAAATGCTTTTAAATGAAGAAATCAGCAGTCTTCTCATCTGTCAGTTATGCTCAGTCAGTAAAAGGGGACATTTTTCTACCAAATGAGACAGTGGGATAAGAACTGAAGAAAGTTAAGTGTTTACATTGTTGGGTTTCCTATATCTTTTCCTGGTCTCTCTCTGATTTTCTCTCTCTGTTCTGTCAGGTTTTGAAACAGTTATCTGTCTACATGTGCGAACATGGTTTTTATTTTTGCAGCAGATGGAGCAACACCACTTCTACTATGTGGCGTGACCTTTGTCCTACATTTGCTTTTCACTAAATGAAAGTAAAGAAACCCCTGCTTACTCTGAAATAGTCTATGACCTGCAACTTAGTGTGTCATTATACACAAACACCCACACAGTGATGGAGTCCACAGGCATAGTTGCCTGTCTGACAACCAGATGATGGTGCAGAGCAGGTTTACTGAGTCATACTTTTTGCCCTTCCCTTACATCTATTTCTTGCATGTCTCCCTCTCTTTCTGCTTTATTTTGCAGAAGTGATGCTTTCACCCGCTTCTGTCTATGGCCTACACCTACTAATGAAGTTACTCCTGTTTTCTCTCCCTTGGATATCTGGAGCCGATGCAAAATTCACCACCATTTAGTTTGCCTGCCAAAGCCTTATCCTCTATTACATGTAATTTGTACTTGATGATGGTGGCAGTGGTGCTTTAGAGTACAAATGGTCACGGCCGCCATGAGTGATCGGCCTGCTGACCTAAAATTGGTTCTCAGTGCACATTTTAAGAACAGAAATGGGTAGTTCTGCTTCTTTTTCACTATATTTCCACTTTGTGCAGCTGCCAACTCTTCACCACTCGTTCTTTTCCTTTAAGAGTAGAAAATCGAGAGCAATTCGTCAATTCGCATTGACGTTTCTGCTCAGCCTTCAGTTGTCTTTCTTTACTCTGTTGTTTTTTTTGTTTTGTTTTTCTTCCCCCACTTTCATCTGAGTTCCTGTTGGGTTTGTGTTAGTGTCCCAGATTGATTTTTGAAGCCTCTTTTTCACTTCTAACTGACTGCTTGCTGTAGCTTCATGTCCCTTACCCGCACATGTCTTATCTGTCTTTGCATTCAAGAAAGCACATGGCCAAACAGTGCCCAGCTATTGTTCTAAAATATTTTATCAATAAGAATAAGAAATATGTGTTTGTCCTCTACTTGTCTTTGATTTTCAGAGTTTAGTGAGAAATCCAGTGACTTGAAAAACTGCACAATGTAAAGCAGCAGATAATGATTTGGAGGGCACAGTGAACTAGTAGTGAAAAAAGCCAATCAGTACTGTTCAGGGTCCTGGTTCAGTGTCCTTGCGAGAAGCTGAACTCCTTGTCTTTCCATTTCTAGATAAAAGTAAACCAAGCAGCCTTCTATCTGCTGTTTTTGTAAAGTAATTTTTTTTTTTTCCTGAAGTTGTGCCTTTGGATTTAGCATATCAGACAGAGAACGTGCAGTGACAGGCAGTGCAGATAAGATGTGCTCTGTGACGATATACTAAAAATAAACACACTCTTAAGCAAAGTCATAGCTGAAGAGTTTTTTTTTAGTGTGTTGGTTTTAACAAAAATATGTGCGCCTCACTGGAACCCGTTTTCTTTCATTTTCAAGGCTGGTAGCTCTTTTAAACCTGTAACGTTAATCCTTTAACGTGAAGACTTGAGTTGATTGGGATCACTGGTGACATTAATAATGTTACCCTTTAAACGTCAGTAATGTGCAGTTTTAAACTTGCTTGTTCACGTCATGCCAGCACAACCTGCAAGACACACATTGCACTGTCAGCTGTAGTGTGTACATCCATTTACTGTATTGTAGATATTGACCTTTGGGTCAAATCAATAGCATCAATATTAAAAGCCCAATAGCATCCATGGTTAAAGTAACGTGCATTAATGTAGCCTCAGTGCTGTTTTATAATGTCAATACACGTTTACTGATTTTAAAAGTGATATTTGGGAGTTTTTTTTTTTGTTTTGTTTTTTTCATATTTGGAGCAAAATACATTAATGTATTAAAAAATAAATACAAACATAGAGTAAATTCATGCAGCATTTAAGTTGATTGCCACCAGACTAACTTCCAAAACTCTGGGAGTTTAACATGTAATACCTTTATGTTTGTCATGTTTGTTTGTTGTTGAATGTGTTGGCATTTATTTACTGTATTCAACCCTGGTTTGTTGGGTTTTAAACGTTCATATTTTGAGATATTACTGACATCATGCAATCTGGATTGCTTGCTCAGTTTTATTTTTTTTTTAGGGCATGGTTGAAAAGCACTGGAGGAGTTTTATTTTCAATAAAGCGAAGTGTTGTTCAAGGGCACTCCAGGAGAGATTTTGAGTGGGAGCGTCGGTTAATTCCTTTGTTGACTGAAGCTTTTTCAGCGGGTCATCAGCCCGGCTCCTTCAGACTCCTTTGTGTCCAGTCCTCTGTCTCTCCCTGGGTGCCACTCAGGGTCAGGTTGATGGTATTTTGTGAGCGGCTATAATTAGCAGAAAAACAGAGCAGATGGTAAACTTGTCTGTGTGATCGGTTTGTTTCGTAGGTGATGAGTGCGGAAAATAATTGAACGTCACACCAGGACTTTAATAGGGAACAATAAGGGTGTACATGACATTCACAAGGCTTTTATGTGCCAAGAAAATTGTGATCATAGATTTACCCGGCATGAAGCATCTTGATGGTGAGTCATCTCACATCCTGTTGTCGACAGACATTGTGTGTCAGCTGGTCTCTCAGAACTGAAACCCCTTTGGAGTTGGCTTGGACCCTGGGAAGCCCCATTTGGTTTGGATGTGTAAAAACTATCCTTTTTTTTCTCTTTGTCCCTCTTTATCTCATGTTCCATGATAGTGAGTCTTTTTATTTCAGTATGGGGTCAGAACAGTGGGGTCTGTAGTTTTTCCTTTAAGTAGTGCCAATGATTGTGTGATATGACTTTGACTTTCCAGGCAGCTGGACACAGAAAAGTGAAAATACTTCCCTAGTAAACCAAGCATCATTAGCCTAACAGGATTTTTTTTCAGCTGTATTTTAAATATTAATGGTCAATTATTTATATTTTGTAAAGTTCTCTACCTACAAGTTTAAAAAGGATGGTGATATCTTTACTTTAAACTCTTTAATGAATTTGAGTTCTCAAACCTAAAAATGTATTGTTTTCCTTTAGAGCTATAGCGTTCTTTTTTTCCCAGTGGTTTTTGTCTTTTATTTTATTTACTTTTATATGTTTGTTTTCAGTTTAGTTTTTAGTAGCTCGTCAGCCGAAGGACCAGTGAGCTCATGCCATGGCGACGTGTCTGTCGTCCATCCACAATTCATAAGAATTGCTGCTCCTCCTAGAGTATTGGTCAGATTTTAGTGAAACTTGCACACAGTGATCACCTAATGGGTCTTCACCCAAATTGTGCTCAAGGTCAGTAATAAACAATTTTTGAATTGTGATGAGCCAGATGAGCTACTCTGCTATGTTACTGATGTTCTGGTTATTGCTTAAAATGTTCAGCTTGAGTTTAATTTTTATTGGTCTTGCTTTTTAGACTGTGTAGTGTTTGTCAAGAGAAAGATTTAATAAGTTTGGAGCATAGATTACAACACATTTGACTTGCAGTCATGTAGACATCCGAGTCTGAATAAACAAATGCACCAAAACCCCCTCATGCGTGTTTTATTTTATCAAACTAAAACTAAAGACATTTTTTTGAAGTCTTAAATTTATTTCAGTTAACTTAAATGTGTTTTCACACTTGGTTTTATTTTTAGTTAACTATAATCGTTGCGGTTTACTCTCATGATTCTCATAGTGTTGTTTTTGTCACAACTACACAGAACAAAACTTCTCAGCGACTTGAATCATCTGGAGAGCTGTTTGTACCTGTGTAGCAATCAGGCCACAAGAGTATTGTTCTGGGAACCCACTATTACAGCTGCTAAAATACCCTCCAAAAATGCTTTATTCCTCTAATAGGCACCCTGAATGAAAGCTAACTTTTCATCATGACAGAAAATAACGGTGCAACTACAATGGAAAAGAGTGTAATTTTCGTGAATGGTCGATTAGGGAGAAGCTGAAAGGAAAAAGGGGAGAGAATGATTGGACAGTCTTTGGGTGTAGAAGTGTTTCGATTTGGGAACTTGCCCACTGGCCAGTCATCTCAGTTCACCTCAAATAGTAGCCATCATCTTCTCAGCATAAAATAGAGTCTGCTGGTCGATGTCATGGGTTATGAAGCTCTGCATTTTGCCTACGGCTCTAATGATTTTCTTTGTCCTTACCATTTTGGGTAGTTTTTTTCCTTTCTTGTTTGCTGTTTCTTTACACTTTTCCACCACACATTTTCTTTACCTACATACTCACGTCACCCTATTATAAATGATATGTTTAGGTCATTTGCGTACATTTGTGAGCACATGCTTGTGCGTGTATACCTTTGTGTTTCTCTCTCTTCCCCCTTGAGTGTACAGAATCCCCTAATGCTTGTTTGGTAGCACAGGGAGATGGTTTAAATGAAGCGGTCCAACACTCGAGTCACATCGACTTGGCCCCTCTGGAGCAATGTGTGTATGCTGGATGAGGCACAGAGAGAAAACATCATGCAGCAGTATGCTGATATGTATGTGCAGCTGCATATCTCATTATTTGCAGAACATTAAAGCTTTGGTGAGTGTTTGGAAAACATGCTGCACTATAAACATTCATGTATGAGTGTGTTGATCCCTATAAAAAGTAAATCAAAGGAAGGACTTTTGGTACACCTCTTTTTTTTTTTTTTCTTTTTTTTTTTTTATTTTTTTTTTTTTTTCTTTTTTTTTTTTAACTGTTCATGTTTGCACGTTCAGGCAGTGGTTGTGCACACATCCAGAGCATTACTGCTGTTTAAATCACAAGATTATATTCTGAATTTTAAAGAGGTTTTACAGTGGTTTTGACTTCCCTGTCGGGGTTTGTTAGATTTTGACTATCTCTTTGTATTAGGATTGAATTGTCCAACCTTGCAGTCCACACTGTTTTTCAAGCTTAAACAAAGCGATATACAAAGTGAAATCAGCAGAATAACTGTTCAGAGAAACAGTGACGTTCTGGGAAAGATGAAGGAAAATTGATTGTAAGTTCTCAACAGTACTGTCTACTTCCTGTGTGTGAAACTCTTGTTCCTGTCCTTGACACCTCTCGTCGCTAAGCAACTCACCATGACGGCAAGTTGGCAGTTCCTAGCTGGCTGCGAGTGTTGATAGATGCAGTATTTTAAGGCCTTGATGCCATGTGCACCTTTCTGAAGTGACAGAGAATGCAGCAATCAATGGTAACTGCTTTGCTTCAGTAATATTTCTGCAGGACACTTTGTGTCTTAGGAGGACTGAAATGTGTGACCTTTTCATTTTAAAGCTGTGCTGCCACTAATTATATTTTTAGTCTGGGCAGCCAGGCCAAAACAGAACATCAGGCCTCCTTATTGCATTGGCTGGGATGTGTGTGCAGATGTTTATTGCATTAATGTTTATTATATAAAATTCATTCTGTTTCTTATTACCTTGCATTTGTTCAGTGATTGCAAAGCTGCTGTTGTGTATTATCTTATTACTTTAATGTTGTAACAGTGTGATATCTGGGTTTTCCCTGACTCAAAACGGCCCTTTGGGGGTTGCACATAATCAAAACTGGTCCACATTTAGTTAGGCCAAGAAACTTTGTTATCTTACTTAACACAAGTACATACATTTTCCTGTTATTTCTGGACAATTTGTAAACAAAAATGTGTTTTTATTATTAAGGAATTGAAACCCCAAACTGACCACAAAGCTTGGTTAAAAATATTTTTTTACAGTCATGGGGGATGGCCAAAACCTCTATCAGGGCTTGCCAACAATCTTTTGGATGAAAAAAACCCTCGACATTTTAACAGCTTTGAAGTCAGGGTTTTTTGTTTTGTTTTGTTTTGTTTTAATCGAATATTATTATTGTAAATTTCAATTTGAGGGTAAACAAATGACACTTTTTTCTTTTTTCCCCTTTCTTTCTTTCTTTCTCTTTCCCTCATTTTCTCCCTGTTTCTTGGTCACCCTCATAAAATGTAGTCTCCTTCAAGACAAGTGGCAGTTGGCAGATTGGTCATCCATCCTACTAGCCGGATTTGGTCGATATCCACGAGTCTGTCCAGTTCACTTCAGTCTTCGTTGGAGGCCAGTCCAGCACTTCAAGCTGGACGGAGGAGAGACGAGTGGGGCCGAGGGCCCGACGTTTGTGCTGCGACATAGAACTTCAAATATCATAGCACAACAAACCACAGAGTGCACGCCTACAGATCCCATGAGTCCACGGGAGAAGGGCGACTTGCCCACCTCAGGTTCTTCAACCAGTCACCTCAGCACCGCAGAGTGCCCCTCACACAGTGGGGTAAGTATCACACACACACACACACACACACACACACACACACACACACACACACACACACAAATACACTGTCATCTGGTTGGTTCAGGGCAGCGGTGTTGGTCAACTAGTCACACTGTAAAAGTATCCCACCAAAACACACACACACACACACACACGCTCACATTCATAATTAAACAGGTGTTGTTAACAGGGAAGTGTAATATGGTGTAACTGATGCTGAACAGTCTGTTGACCTAATAACAAAAGAATAAACTTGAGCTGGAGTTTTTTTTTGTTTGTTTTGTTTTTAAGTTTAATTAAAGAAAATTAATGTGATTTTTCAGTTTTTTAGCA
>VVAS01021631.1:0-10924 GCA_015103295.1 Ptychochromis oligacanthus
GCAATGATCTGACCAATTATATGGCTGCTGTGCGGTTCATTGGACTAACAGACCGTCCAAGAAGTCTGAGCTCCAGTTTTGGAGCTCAGTGAAATTCTAGGATTTGATTGGATGTTACTGAGCGCTGATCAGCAGGTATCTGAGTCTGTGTGATGCTCTCATACAGTCTGTGGATGCAGACTTAGCACTCCACCCTCTCATCCAAATATGGTCACTTCTGGCTCCAAAAAACAGTACGGGAGTAACTAAAACACAATCATTGATGCTTTAAAATACTGAGTCCAAAACCAATGGGTACATTATGGTGGCTACATCCTTCTTTTATGTACAGTCTATGGTGCAGACACTAAATTTACTTTCTCTAAATTATACATTTGCTGAGACATGACTTCACTTCCTGTTTGGTGACTGCACCCCCAAATTGAATTTGTGGTAACCTCACAGCGGGCGACTCCTTAAATGGTTTCTGTCCAGTGGAGTGAGAGATCTTCATCCACGTTCTGCCGGCATTTCGTTTAAATTCCTACAGAAAGTCTGTAAGGACACTGGATGTGTTTTTGAAATACGAGGAAACATTGTGGCTTCATGTTCTCACATCAGTTTTCTCTTATTCTGACATGTGACCTGAGCTCTGCCTTTCATTTCACTGTATGTTATTGTTCTGCTTATTTTCTTATAACACACCTGAACCGAGTTATCCGAGGAGCCTCCAGAAAAATCGACACCTGGAAACTTTCTGGAGTAAAAGTGAACAGTGAATGTATAAACCACTACACTATAGAACCACTATAGATGCAGCACCAGTTATTATTATTATTATTATTAGCTACCGCTAATAATAATAATAATAATAATAATAATAATAATAATAATAATAATAATAATAACAACATGAGGCCTGGTAGTAAATGCTACATTTTTTGCAATGAAGTTTGTAAATGATAAATTAGATGTATTAATAAAAGTGGGTGTATTTGTAAAAAGAATATGATGAAATGTAATCTCTGTGAGCTTCATCTAAATGTCACCGTACTGACCTTGACTCACCTGGTCTGATGTCAGCATGAGGTCACATCCGTCCCTGAACACCAGTTTATGTGAATGGAAAGGAATACAGATGGTCTCTATTCATACACATCGTTTATGAGTCCGGAGTCACAGACTTCCTATGTGGATCAAACTGTTGATGATTTGGAGAGATCCCAAATCTTTCGGTTCTTCAAAGCAGTTGTTGGACTGGTTGTCCTGGTAACACATCCATTAAATCAAGCCTACTCAGATTTATTCATTGTAAACAAGATTTAGTTCTAGTTCTTTCTTGTTTTAGAGGATCGGTAAAATTCCTCACGCTGAATCTCTTGTGCGTCTCTGTGTGTTAGCCCTGCGACAGACTGGTGACCTGTCCAGGGCGTACCCCGCCTCTCGCCCTACGACAGCTGGGATAGGCTCCAGCCCCCCCGCGACCCTGAATTGGATAAGCGGTAGAAAATGGATGGATGGATGGATGGATGAATCTCTTGTGAAGAACCAAATAAACTGGATCAGTGTAACCAGGATTTGCCAATCCCAGATCACCCACTTGGTCTTGGATCTTTTCAGAGAGGACTCAGCATGTCCTCCATCTACCTGACCTCCTCACTAGCTGAGTGATGGAGGTCAACATAAGCAAGCATCAGCCTGAAATATGTTAATCAGTTATGGTGTGTTAGTCTGCTGGTTTCCAACCCTCAGATTTCAGTGTCCAAATCTTCCTTCATGCATTGAGCTTCTAAAGTGAACTCTCTGATGAACAGGATGGAAACAGATGATAGACTGATATGATGCTCTTTCTTAAGCTCATCATTATTTCAGCAGTTGTTTGTGGGGGTGTAGGTACTATTACAAAAGCTATAAGGTGTAGATATATTTTAAGTTTTATACACAGATTAGATTCTTTGTCTCAGTTCTTCCGAGGACATGACAGCACAAGCGTTCAAAAGATATAAATCTTCAGTCTTTTCAAACTATTTAGAGGCTCAAAGCTTTGATGTAGCCTCTGCTCCTCCTGGGGCAGAGAACTGCCCCATAATGGACTACACTGAGACAAATGGTTTGGTTCTATTAAATATTCTTCTTACTTTTTGCTGATTTTAATCACAGGTTTAACAATTGGATTATTAGTCTGCCTTTGCAGGTTTTTACTGTGTCGGCATGGGAAGAGGTAGTTTTAGACCAGAAGACTCCATGTGTGCCCAATAAGGAATATCATCTGTGGAAAAATCAAATATAATGGACCTCAGCTGTGCACCCTAATAATACAACAATGTTTTGGACATTTTAACCCCAACAATCAAAAGGCGTGTTTAACAGAGTTAAATGAATCCTGAATCAATATGTTGGAAAACATACTGTAACACAGTCATCTTTAAAATACTGATTATACCAAATACTGAAACAGGTAGACATATCCATGTATCAGCTGAACCACTGATTTCTTCATCACACGTCCATGATTAGCACTAACAACATATGTCCAATTTCTATCCCTAAGTACGTGAATTGTTTTACCACGTCGCAGCATAACTGTTAAAATGAACTTTTACTTAGGTTTGTTTTGTAGAGATAAACAGAGGACAAAAGATTCCTGTACTTGAATTTGCAGTTAGTTTTTAATCACAGCTAGACAGACAGACATGGAAAGGAAGAATTATTTCTTTCTCTGTTTTATTGGAGGATTTTCAGATTTAATAACACAGAAGTATCTGTACATAGAGGGAAATCACAACCCAAAACCAAAGAGCTTCTGCTGCTAAAAGCTTTAACATTTCTAGTCTTTAATCTTTATTTCAGTGTTAGTAAAGTAGAATTACCTCACACCTGACCTGCTACCAATTCACTTTCTAATTTTTATTCCAAGGATGAAGCCCTTTAAACTGTGTTCAGTCATTCGTAGTGTGTGAGAGTTTTCTTGCTCAGGTTGCTCAGTGAGACTCAGTGATGTGGTTAAATAAAGGACAGAATAACAATAAAAATTAAAGCTGCAAGCAGTGACTATCAAGCACTTCCTCTGAATGGGCTGGAGGCATTTCCTGCAGGCACATGGATGTGTGAAGGCCTAGACTCTCATTGGCTGTTGCATGAGACACATCTCTCTTCATGCACCCACTTTGTGAATAGTCAGTAATTATTCTTCATGTTGCTGTATATAATGTTCAGAACACACTCTGCAGATATCAGTATACTGGATGATGTCTGTCACAATAACCCTGATTGCCTGTTGCCACTGGATGGCGCTATAACTATAACTGAATACTGGTAGTGGTGATGTGTTCAGGTTGGGACTCTTATCAAACATGTGAAGTTTGGGGCACATTGGACAGTATACATGTGAATTACAACCATTTCAAATTTCATTGGCTGAACATCAAAATTCGCCGTGGTGCCACGGACACGCCCTTCATCAACAACTCAAAGTGTAGTGTAAGTGCAAGCGGTGTGACGTACATTTGCCAAACCAAAAGAAACGCAGAATGACAGAGAGCGGGCGCATATAGTATACGTGAAGACCATGACGTAGGTGGAGCAACACAAATTTTGGGCCGTTCGCTCAGCCTAGCGGTCAGTGCAGCGCATGCCACCTCCTACGTGAAAGGGCCTTCAGGCAGAGCGTATGTTTCGTGTGTCTGAAATTAAAAAATAAAATATTGGCTGATATATCAAATTTTTAAATCACCAAATACTATATCAGTCTTCTGTATCCTGTATCGGTCGAGCTCTAGTAAGTTCAGCTATTTATCCAAACCCATGGCTGATCTGGTAACTTGTTGGCCGATTTGAAATTACTTTATCAGCTAACCTTATGAAATACCCATTGTGAGATTCACATTACAGCCAACACACCACTAGCAAACTCATCTCTCAGTGGAAATGCCAGTTGTCTACCTTGCCAGGTTACTTTAGCAGCTAATGTGATCTTAGTGGAAGTTACGTTTAGTGTATTCTTTAAACTTTATTTTGAAAAATCCACTGACCTGCACACGTTAGTGATGTCAGCTCCTGAGTAACCCTCCATCTGCTCTGCGATCTTGTCCAAGTCCACGTCGGTGGCCAACTCCAGCTCCCTCAGGTTAATCTTGAGCAGCTCCACTCGCCCCTTAGCTGCAAACACAAAGTCAACAGTAAGTACAGCAAGTAGGAAATTTTATATTTTCTGCTGGAGTAAACAGTTGTTTCATCCGCCATGTTTAGTTGGGGGAAAAAAAAAGGTCAGTTTACTCAGCATTGTTAGCAATTTAGCCTTTCTTAAGACCTTTTATGTTGGGATTGTAATCCCATGTTGCACAGTTTTAAATATTTGTTCAATTTAATTAATACACAGCAGACATTGGACCAGGTAGCCTTCAGCCATGGGGTTACTGTTTACTAGAAAAGTAATTTTAAAAAAGCTGCAAAAAGCTGCATGTGCTGTCAGCTGTGTGCACCGTGCTTCAAAGTGATGGAATGTGAGGAATGTGGGGGCTCAGCAGCTGATGTCTGCCACTAAACCTACTAGGTTCCTCTGTTATGACCCATTATTATCTAGTTATTAAAATATGCAAGACTTAGAGTTTGTTTGTTCCTTCATGCTCAACAGCACGTTTTTTGGTTGTTGAAGAATTATACAGGACAGATTAGAGTCTGCAGCAATGTTCATTTACAATCATCACATTTCATTGCCTACAATGTGGAAATGAGTAAAGCAATGTTTGTACTTGAAGGAAGAGGAATGTAGATCCTCTTCTCCAGCCGCCTCCTCAGAGCCTCATCAATGTCCCACGGAAAGTTGGTGGCAGCCAGGACCATCACCATCTTTGATGGGTCGTCATTCTCCGACGCTCCGCCGACACCTGCACAAAAGCCACAGCAGCAGAAAAAGCCTCAGAAAACAACTGCTTCCATCAAGAGGGAAATACACCTAGCATGCATGAAAATATGCAATATTCAAGATAACTCAAATTAAGCTCTTTTCAAACATTTTTCACTCATTCGACCAAAAGAAAAAAAGAAATATTAAAACCAAATCAAAGTCTTTACATATAAAATTTTGATTGTCAGTGTACAAGAACATCTGGAAAGGTGTAATACCATCCATTTGTACAAGCAGCTCTGCCTTGACTCTCCTGCTGGCCTCATGCTCCTCTGACGTTCCTCTGCGGCTGCACATGGAGTCGATTTCATCAATGAAGATCGTGGTGGGAGCATAAAAACGTGCCATTTCAAAAAGAAGGCGAACTAGCTTCTCAGACTCTCCTCTGTACTTTGAGGTGAGGGTTGATGAGGAGACATTGAAGAATGTGGTTCTGCATTCGGTAGCAACTGCTTTGGCCAGAAGAGTTTTCCCCGTGCCTGGAGGTCCCACCATAAGCACACCCTTCCAGGGTCTTCGTATTCCTTTAAAAAACGCTGGCATCCACATCGGCAACACAACTGCTTCTTTCAGGAGTTTTTTGGCATCTTCCAAGTCTGCAATGTCATCCCTATAAGACAGGTTAGATGGATATAACATGCAACAGCTCTCAGGAAGGCTGGCGTTCCTGCCAATAAAGATAGTTAAACCTCTACTGGACACACATTCTAGGTAAGTAAGAACCTGCACCAAGCAGCAACCTCTGAGTGAAGCCCGCGGACTAAAGTTCCTCTAATGGAGGAAAGACTAAAGATTAATCACTGAAGGCCTTTTTTTTAAAAAATTCCAGCTGTTTTCCATAGATCACTTCTAAGCACCACTTCAGCTGAAAGCAGTTTTTCATTGCTTGCTTATATTAATGTTATTATTGTGTTAAATTAATGTTTTATAATGTCTTGTGTTTGTTCAGTTTTTGTGTTTATTTATTCAGGGTTTCAGGTAAACAACACAATTTTTGACATTTTTTTCCTGAACAAAAAGTAAAACAATGAAAAAAAAGAATCTAAAATCGTTCGCCTTGTCAGGAGTACATAGATACAGCTCATTCTTGGAGTCTGTTGCTAACTTGATGCTCAGCATCCAATAAGTTCACCTACCATTTAACATTTGGATTTTGAGATATAATATCCCTCTCCAGAGCTTCCACAAGGTCTTTATCATATCCTGTCCCATCAAACCTCTTTGGGTCCTTCTCCTGGACATCTGCTTTGTTCTGAGAGGCAGACACACACAAAAAGAAAAAAATATTACTCTTCCCAGTTCCCTGAATGTAATCCCCAGATGAAAAACTGGACTGACAGGCTAGGCAGTGAGTAAACAGACAGCATGTGATACTATTTGATCAGCAATACTTATGCCTGAATATTTATTATGTAGTATTATAATGGAGAAGGCACTGTTGTGTTGCAAGGTGAAACCACCAACATGTTGTTCACCTTATCATCCTTTGTTTTGCCAGCAGCCTCCTTTGGTTCCTTCTTTTCTTTGCCCTTGGAAGGTCTGCTTCTGTCGCCATTGGCCCCTCGGGGCAGGTGCCTCTGCTGGGCCTTCACAGCCACGCTCAGGCGGTTATTTGGAGGTTTGCTGTCTTTATAGGGGTTGGCAGGACGCCTGACAGGACAGGGAGAATGTCTGAAGAAAAGAGGGGTAAGATTGTGGTATTAATATCAGCTGCAAGCCGTTTATTTCAAGTGTTTTCAAATCATTGCATTCTTTGTGATTTAGCTGTTGTATTAAACTCTGACATTTAATCCCAAACACAAATATGTTTACCGAGAGCACAAACAGGAGAGAAAGACGGTTTGATTCAGCCTTTTTTTCCCTGAATACTGCAATAATATTACCAATATAACACCACTCTGATTAGCTAACCACCCAACAGCCAACTTTAACCTTAGTATCTACTTTGGTTACGTCCCAGATAAACATGTAGTAAAGGCTGAATTAAGCAGGAATCCCTCAGCATCATAAAACCAGGAAGACAACCACAAAACCAGATCAAGCTGCTGCAAAACAGTCAAAAAGCCAGAGGAGTTCACACTGTTCTTACCAATTTGAAGTTCATACCACAACTTAAAAAAACCAAACAAACATTTAACCAGGAAGTGAAATTTCTGAGATCAAGAATCTCTTTTCTGAGAGTGTCTGGTGAAGATAGGGATGGTTAAACTAGCATGTTTTTATGTCTCCCCATTGCCAAACACAGGCAAAACAGCCTCAGCAGTGACCTCACAATCAGTGCGAGTCCACCCAGTCCTGAGATGTATTCATTCATCATGAAGAGCTGAAGGAGTGCTCAGCACTGGTAGCAGATGGAGGTATCAACAGAAACATGAAATCCATGGTTCAAGCTCCACGTCACAACACTAGCAGCACAAACTTTTCCAGACTGTCAGCAGAATCTGCTTTCCATTTTCATTGCCAGCAACCTCTGGGAATGAAAAATTAAACCAGCTCCTAAGTGCCAAAAACTACAGCTCCATAAAATAGCCAACATTACAGCAGAAAAGACACATTTACAGCCTCATACCAAAAAAAAAACAAAAAAATCATTATTGCCCTCCATGGATAGTTTCTAACTTTATAACAACTGTACAGTGAGTGAAATCTTTTAACACATCTATCTGGATAATGGTATTAGGGGCATGGCCACTCTGACAGGTGGTCACACACAGGCAGCTGGCTGTAGCCTGACAAATAATATGACCTGATGTGGTACAGACCATCCAAGACGTTGGTGCTTCAGTTTTGGTGAGTGAAATTCTAGTATTATATTAGTCTGTTACTTAGCACTAATTAGCACATATCTGTGTTTTTGTGCTGCACACGTACAGTTTATTGACTCAGTCTGCTACGAACAGTTGTTTGGAATGAGGGAAAAGAGAAGCACAGAGAGACCATGAACAACAGGACAAAACACAAACTACTCTCATCCCAATATGGTCTCTTCTGGCCAAGAAAAAACAAATACATCAGTGTCCTCAGCGCTAATGTTGAGCCTTCAAAATGTGGAGACCAAAACCAATGAGTGATGAAACAGTGGCTATGTTCATCTTTTATATACAGCGGCAAACACACAACATAAGCAAATTCCGACACTGGCAAAGTGGCGATTAAGCACTGGAAGTGCTGACCGTGAAATAACTTATATCCACGATAACACAAATTATCAGCCTTCACGTGTTTTTGCGTCACAACAGAGGATGCACCCAAAAATGTGTCTCAAGCACAGCGATCAATTTAAGAATCCATGGAAAGGATCTGCTGTTGTCAAAAATTGTATTTTCAAGATATTCTTCAAAATTAAAAGAAAGAAATAAATCTGCAGCTGCCAGTGTCACCGCAATGAACAACCACAAAAATGATTTAAGACTGCAGGCATATCCTCTGTTTATCAGATAAATTCTATTGAGACCACACATACTGTAGGAGAGATTAAGTTACATGCTGAAATGCTCAATAAAGGTATTAATACAGCCAGAATTATTATTATTATTATTATTATTATTATTAGGCCAGACCAATTTAACAGGCAAATATCAGTCTTCTTGACTGATACTGGCAAATAAGGTGGAATTTACTGATGTCAGTGGCTGATATTTATCTGCTGCATCCCATTTATATTGTGTTGGCAAACTATAAAACAAAATTAAGAGCTGAATTTTCCAATAAGTGCATCCTGAATAGTTAAAAGTAGATACTAAAATTGAAGGAAAAAACAAAGAGGCCGTTTGAGGTTTACAGTCCACCTTTCTGGAGGGCAGAACAGGAACAAAACAAGCTCACATCAGAGACTCAAGTTCACTGATCTCAATCATATGACTACATCAGGCCTATTGTTCTTGGCTTATACAACACCATCACAATTCAGAAAAACTGCAAAACTACACAAAAACCAGATATACAGTGTTCAGAAAGTGTCAGATTAATAGCACCGTAAATTTCCTAAGCAGAAAATAAAAGGTGTAGGTAGATAACCAATGCAGTACCTCTGTTCCACATGCAAAGGCTTTATTCCAAAGTCATCGTGGTTACTCGGTTTAGAAGGTGTTGCGTCCAGCTGAAAGTTCTCTAGAGTCGACATTATGTCCTGAACCTGTTGGTTCTCCTCACTGATTTCTTGCCACAGCTGAGACAGAAACACAGATGCACGCATAAGATAAGCCAGCACATCCTCTTACATGATCTGATAAAGTATCAGCACCACATTTACCTGCTGCCATCTTTGCTGAAAACTGCTGTCCCGCACTGTGTACACATACTTTTTGATTTGTTCAAGCAACCCGTGATAGAGAACGCTGGCTGAGCTGTAGTTCCCCAGCAAGGCGTATTCACGGGCCAGCTTCACATTCTCACTGATCTCTCGTAGACTCATACTGCTGTGGAAACAGACAACAAGTTTGCCACAGCAAAAGAAGGGTGTTCAGAAACAGACTGAAATAACCACGAATATCTTATAAAAGCAGCGTAAATCAAATGTAAACAGTTGCAACTTTACCTGGAGATCAAAAACCTTCAGAGGAACTACCTGGGTTTCTAGCAGAAGTGCAGGCAGTCTATATTAAGTTCCATTTTTACCCTTTAAAAGCCTAGAACAGATATTTTTTGAATATATCTGTTCTGTATTGTTGCGCTTTAACACAGAACCATGAAGCTAAACAAACAATACATGGACCATCTTTTGTTTGTTTGTTTGCTTTAAATGGGTGAAACTTTTTAAATCACTTTTTGTGGAAATAAGGATCTGGAGCATACAGTAATACTGTAATTTCAGTACTGCTTCAAGAAAGACATTTTTAAAAAAAATGTGAACCTGTCTTTCGAGCATAATTTTCTCCACTTTCTCACTTACTCTTTGTCTTAAATTTCTTAAGAGACATATTCTTCTGGCAGACTGACAAATCTTTTCAACTTTTTTCCTTCTTCTTTTTTTCTAGTTTTAAAAGTGGGGTTTAATATACTAAATCATAAAACACATTTTTGATTTTCAAATGGTCTGAAATAACAGGACAATTCGTAGGTTTCTGTTAAGTAAGGTGACACAGGCTCATTACCTTAACTACTGCACATGCGGACTAACAGTGCTTCACCCCCAAAGGTGCTTTTTGAGCCCAGAAAACCTCGCAGTGACCTTATGAGGTGGCAAATATAAGCCAAATGTAGCCATTACACATGATCGATAAATACTGGGTGGTCCAGATTATCTGACTTTTTTTGGTATTATAAATGAATTAAGATTTTTAAAAGACTTATTTTGCAACAGGTGGCCTTAAGTGACCATCTTGTTGTTAGTTTCCATTGTCAGATAGGCCAGCCACAGAAACACCTCAGTCTATGAGACACACACAGGAACTTACACAGTGCCATTTGGACGGTCCTTCACGTAGCCATGATACCATACTTATGACACATGTGCACAGTTTAAGACATGTTTACACATGGGTGACAAATAAAGTAGCTGAAAAGTGCGACTGTTACTTCTTAGTTTAACTTGTTTCTCCGCAGATTAGACGGAGCCTCGCCCAACTGTTAAAGGCAACATGCGACGCTCAAGTCCACACGTACAAGATGCTAGCGTTTCAAATACGTGAAGAATAGCTCGCCTGTTTGCAGGAAATCTAATAACTTAAAAGTCAGGCAAAATAACGCAACCATTTAACGCCGGAGTCCGTTGCGCGGTAGTGACGTTAACGACAACCGACGCATCCAAGTTTGAATTTCAAGCCGGCTGGCTGGTTTCTCGCACTCTGGTTCAAAAAGTGTAGCAGCACTATCTTCGCAAAACTTGACGAGCACACTCGTTCAAACAACAACAACACCACAGAACTGTCACACAAACCTGGCGTACGTCGCATTTATGGCCAACTTTTCCCAGCAGCGGCTGTCTTAACGAGTCCCGCCGTGACCGCAGCTCGGGCTGCTGAAAGAATACAGCCGACTGAAAAAAACAACTGGACGACCTGGGTGCATTTGTAGTCCAATTCATGACGGAAGTTTGTC
>VVAS01021633.1:4628-17080 GCA_015103295.1 Ptychochromis oligacanthus
CTACTCTGCCCTTGTGAGTGGCACCCCAGCCTATGAGACTCGCATCTGTGGTCACCACCTTTCTGGATGTGGCAGGTCCCAGTGACATGTCCTGTGTGAGAAATGTGGGATTTCTCCAGTGGCACAGTGACACAGCGCAGTCTGCCATCATTCATATATGACGGTGGGCGTGGCGCTTTCGACACAGTTTCAGTGATGCAACCGATCGCTGAAATTCCTCTTATGCAGCCTTGCCTAGTGGAATCACTACCAGTGAAGATGCCATTAATCCCTGCATCTGCAGGTATCATCTGAATGGGACATATCTCCCCACCTGAAACATGCCCACATGTGACAGCATTTTTCCCACTCTCCCAATTTGAACATATTCCTATGAAAGAAATGGCCAGGGTAGTTTATGGTGAAGCCCAGAGCCAGCAGGTGATCCACTGTGACCTTGGTGGTGTCTCTTCCCACCATTTCTGACTATGAAAGCAGGAGCCAGTCGTCTATATATGTTGCTATGGGGATGCCCTGGCTCTTTAGCGGGACAATGGCCGTTTCTGTGCATTTTCACAAATACCCGGGGGCTCAGTGCGAGACTTAAGGGCAGAGCTAGGTACTTGTACATTCTACCCTAAAATGCAAAGTGCAGGAATTTCCTATGAGGTGGTTAAATGGGGATGTGAAAATATAGGTCATTCAGGTCTGTTGATGTAAACCTGGGTGCACTAAACGCAGCAGAGTGGCATTTGTCAGGATCCTGAATTTGTATGACCTGAGGTGTTGATTTAGTGCCCGTAGGTCCAATATTGGACGCAGCCCCCCTCCGTTCTTGGGAACAAGAAAAAATACTTTGAGTAAAAACTGCACTGGCTCTGCTCCTGAGGTATTTCTCAGATCGCTTCCTTTAACAGCAGGGAAGATGTTTCCTCTTGAAGAATCCTCGCTGATTCCCTTTTTGCAAAAGAGAAAACCACTCTGTGAAATTTGGGAGGGGTGGTTGCATATTGTAAGCGATAGCCTCTCTAATGTCCTCACAACCCACTCTGGCACACTGAGAGCTCGCCATCTCTCTATCCATGCTGAGCAAGGGCTCAAAGCCGGGGAGGCCACAGTGGAAAGCACGTTGACTCCATCTTTTTTTGCAACCCAGGCCTGGCTACATATGCATGGGTGGCCTGTGCTTGAACAGCACTTATGTGGCTGGACACTGCTGAGGGACTAAGCCCCATTGGTGTCTGGGGGGTGTAAGGGTATTATGTTTTTTAACATATTTTTGTTTTTTTTTCACACACTTTTCCTGTGCCTTGGGCAACATGCCTGGGTGGATTTTTAACAAATTGGCTGTCCGCTTTTTCCTGCGGTCCGAGTGCCTACCTGCTGGTGGGGCAGGTAGGCCACTCTGAGCATCAGCAGGCATGATGTGTTTCCTAGGCTAGTGGGTCCTGGGGTTCTGCGTGGCAAGGGATTTTGAATGCCGACCATGTGGCCAGTTACCTGGGCAAACAAGCAAAAAGTAGGTGGAGGTGGGGGCCTGACCTGGGTCTTCCTAGGAAGGCACAGCCTACCTTGTGGAGAATGGCACTGGAGGACAGGGATGGACCAGAGGACATGGACAGTTTCTGGTTTGGGTGGAGATAAGAATCTACCAGGTTTTCCACTGTGGGAATTTGGTAGATCCTTTTTCTTTCATCTCAAAACAGTCAAACGCTGTTGCTCCTTGCACAGGGTTGGGTGACAAAAATGGCTTCCCCCAGCAGCATGTGACCTCTTCCATGCACTCAGGGAAAAGCAGCAGCACCTGCTTAGTAGTACGTTTTACTTTGGGAAGCCTCTTACCCTCATATCGTGAGGTGGAGGAGTCCCATGTGGGCCATGGGATTGATAGCTTTTCAGCTGCTCCATGCTGCGGGACTGTATGCTGGGGTTTGGTCCATTGCGCCTCCGAATTTCAGCCAGAGGGGGCAAATAAAGCATCATCCTTTTCGTCCGACATGAGGTGTTCCGATGCTCCCTCAGAGGAATCGCTGAGCAGCTCGTCATTAGCCTTGAGGAAATCAGACATGACAGCTTCATAGCTGACCTCGGCATCACCCATCAGCGGGAGGACATCCATCTCGTCGCCCCAACCAGTGCCTGGTGTGGCTGACTCAATGTACTCAGTTAGTGATGTACTCAGCTGGAGACATCATTGCGTCTTTTTTTTTTCTGTCAAGGTAGCCCCGTCAAAAACCTTTTTATAGTGATGCAAGCATCACGACCGCCAGCCAGTACGCTGAGGAAGCGTTCCCCATAGTGAGACACCAAAAGGAATGTCTGAAAGAGAACTTTGCAGTTGATTTCAAATAAAATACAGAAAAAAATTGAAAAAAACCTGCACAGCATGTATTTGATAAGGGTTCATCTTTCCTTTTCTATTATTGTATATATTTTCCCACTCTTGTTTAATCAGCAGTGCAGCTCAAAACATCTGTGTGTGTGTGTGTTGACAGTAAAGAAGTATCACCCCTGAGAAATGTACAGCCAGCCTTCCTGCTGAGTGAATGTGTGGAATGCAGAGAGCATTGCAGCAGCAGCACTCAGACAGCTGCTCTTGACACTCTGATGTGATTAGCCGTGACAGGACATATTGTGATGTGACATACTATGTAATGTGATTTTACGTTTGTCTCACACAGCCCCAAATTATTTTCACACCACTGAGTCCCCATGATGCAAATTTACAACATGTGTTCAGACCTCCCTTCTTCACATTGTCCTAATTTCCTCACATGTAATCAAAATCTGCACCACCTGACGTGCCAGTGTTATTCAGAAGTTACAAATAATTAGGGTTGGCTGTGGAGAAAAAGCAAATCTGAGCTCACTCACCTTGCAACAGCAGCCCAACAGCAGCTGTGCAACTCGTGCTTTATGCAGAAACTGGTGCAGATGTGGGATTACTGGTTATCTGCTCCTTTAAGGCACTCAAAGAAACACATGGTGAGGGGAGGATAAGGTATAGGTCTCCAAGTCATCAAAATTTTGAGTCTATAAATATCAAGCAGAGCCAACATGAAATTAACAGTATATCATGGTGATGGACATTTTACCAAATTTCAACTGCTGTCTTCAAAAGAAGACATGGCTCAGGTTCTGGGACCTTGGCATCCTTCTGTGTGCATACATGGAAAGCCAGAGGCAGGGTGAGCAGGACCCCCAGCACTGTAAAGGCATCAGTGACAATATGTTACAATAAGACTTTTCACCAGATGACTTGCATAGCTTTATTTGAAACCTCTATAGAATGGTTGGTGTCGTGTTTGTTGTGCGTCTGTATAGAAGATAGGCCCACCTGCCTCGTCCCTCTCATTATGGGGAGGGAGGCACATTGGAGCCAGGCAGAAAGGCCTGTGAGGATGCCTGTAAGGACGAGCTGCAAGGGTGGCCTGCACCCTGAGCTCGAGTGTAAAATCTATTAATCTATTCCGAAGCTCCGCAGCAGCTGCTAATCAATGCATAAACTGAGTCACCTCTCCAGTCCGTCGAAATTCTTTTTACAACCAAATCTTCTGTTTCTGCAGTTTTTTTTTTTTCTTGCTCCTGGCTCATATTACCGGGCACCTACAGAGCCTGCATGTAACTATCTAGCAACAATCTCTGAATTTTACAACTCAAATGGCAAAACTAGTACCCTTAAATCAAAGTAAAGGAGATCAACAGACCTTTCTTGCTGATTAGTTAAGGAAGTCTACACGTTTTTCTTTTTGTAACACACAGCAGAAAAGTTGCTCCTAGGCATACATTGACCTGATATTTGGATCAGATATTGCTCCAATCCTAAATCAGTATTTTCTCACTGTGTTTGACAGACAAATGGTAGTTTAAGTTGTTTTGTCATCTGCAGCCAAACCCACGAGGTCAGCAACACAGCTACTTCGTTCTTCTGGATTTGCCTATACCTCAGCAATTGGAATTATTTTTATCAGATGTCCATTATTTCCTGTAGCAATACAGTACTGTTCAAAGATTTGGTCCAACACCTATCCACTAATGGGAATGGGTAGGTGTCCAAACATTGTCCAAACCTGGGACTGTAAATGATTTGTTCCAGTGTTGTGGTTTCTGTTGCTGTTTCAGGGTTTGCTAAGAAGTTTAGTTACTCAGCTAAGTGGCTTTATAAATGGCTTTTTAAAGTACATGTTCAGAGCTGCTGAACATGTACTGGAAGATTCACCCTCTCTTCTCAGCTTAAATTATAGAATGCTTTTGGGCTGCATAAATAATTTTGGTTGAAAGGCCTACATAAATATGTGAAAGCAGGACATGCTCAGTGGCAAAATGTATACTAACTTACATCAAAGACAAGAAGATGTGTTGAGATTTTATATCAAATTAATATATTTTTTAATTATTTTATTTATTATTAATGTATTACATTTATTTTACCAAGTGCGGACAGGTCAAGAGAGCCTGATAGCCTGTTTCACTCTGAGGCATATGTTTGAAAAACTTTGAAAGGTTTCCAGGTATAAAGAGAGCTCCACTCTCTAATGGTCATACTAACTACCTGGATGTCAGAGTTCATCCATTTTCAGACAAAGGGCCTTTTTTAACACATTATTTATAGAGTAATGTCAGAAAGCTTTCCAGGTGGTCCTTTTTTCAGGTTCTGTATATTCTTTGTCTTCATCCATGCTGCCCCGGAGACACATGTAATTACCAGCCTCCACCTTTAATGGCCTGCTAATGGAGGCACATCCTGCACAGCTCAAACTGTCCTCTGACTCCTCTTCTCTGGCTTTCTATACTTTTTGGTGATCTACATTGTGAAGTAAGACAGAATTCAGATAGATGGTGCCTGTTAGGTGCAGCTGCTGCAAAATAATATAGAATTTTTTTTTGTTTTTTGGGGGGGGGGATCTGTAGACTGAAGTGGGCAAAATGTTCCACCAGCCAACACACACTACAGCTTTGACCAAGTCTAAATGGACAATTTAACTACCAAGCTCAAGCTAGTGACTCGGGTAATAGTAGCTTAATAAATGTGCACCAATAAAGACAACTAGTATATAGTATAATGGATTTTTGAGGCCGATACTAATACTGTTAATTGGTGATTTAAAAATTCAATATATCAGCCAATGTTTGTTTTTTTTTTCCTTTTGGACACACATAAATAACTACACATAATCCATTTATGTTTTGAGTCCCTACTAAGGTAATATGATAATGGGGTTTAAAAATAAACTTGTTTTGCTGTTGCAACAAGTCAAGGATTACTCATTTACGCTATGCCCGACTCTGCTTGGAGCAGCTGGTTGTTGTTTGTGGTGTTCCAAACACTTGTTGCCAACAGGGAAGTTGTAGAGTGCCCACTGGTGGACAAATTATGCAACATCAACACTTAAAACATGGTTGAAGGGTGTTTCTCCTGTCTCTTCTGTACTTTTTAAATTTTCACTTGTTGGGCATTATAAAGGCCAGTATTGATGTATCAGCAAATAGCTGATAACAGCCAATACAGCAGCACCACCAATATCAGTCGGGCTCTAATAACTAGCGTGACTGAGGACGTGACTACCGCCGTGATAAGTGGCTCATGGAGACTGACATCTACCCCACTGATTTTTATTTTTTTGAAGCAGATGGGCCTGTGCCCAAAGTCAGACTATGGGAAGTACCTCCTCATGTGTCTTTGAAACTGAAGAGGTAGTTTGCTTTAAAGGATGATCTTACTACAAAATGGTAAATGAAATGGAAAGGTGTTGAGATTCTGCAGTCGTAGTCTAATGTGTGGTGAATTCATCAATCCACTTGTGCTCCTTGAGAAAATGTATCTCCTGTTTGTACACTGTGCTATATAAGACAGGTGTTGATTGCATTTCTTTGTACTTGTGGCTACATTTCTCTACACAAATGCGGTTGTCATTATGCAGAGTGGTTTTTGTGGTTTAAAGTAGCTTGTTGTCCTTGAATTTGTTGTACAGCCTGTAAAGCTGTCCCAATGGATAGGTTTATTATTATATGGGATTACCTCTTACAGTACTGTTTTAAAAGTTACAGTATGAGCAGCTGTGAGCTGGTTTTAGTAAAGGCAATAATCATCAAAGAGGTTGAATTATAATTGATTTCCGACCAGTAACTCACAAAGCTGAAGAAATGTAAAACAAAACTAGAGATTGAATGTATGTTTTGTTTATAGCTCTGTGATCAGTTCCCACTTGTTACTTCAGAGGTCTCATATTTAGATTCAAATTAGTTGTGATTCATTTACATTTTCATTTGCACCTTCTGCAACATATAGGCTCACCAAAGAAGAAACAATTCTCTCATTTGATTAAAATCCATCTTAGTTTTCCCACATTGCACATAAATTAGATGAAGCTTTAGTGGATTCCAGAGGGTGATGGTAATGCCTTTGAAGCTTCTTCATGAATGCCAAATATCAGCAGGGTACCTTCTGCACATGTTGCCAACAACTATCCGCAATCTAGGATAGAGAAGATTTTACATGGTGTACTATTGTAAAATCCCTAATCAACTTCATTACTACAAGACTTTTTTACTTTTGTGACAAGGGTGATTTCCGGCATGTTAAAATAGCATTCAGTACTTTGTATTATGTATAATTGGATCGTCTGGGTCTGCAAGAGAAAAACACGAGACTTCTTTAGTTAAAGTTCATAATTATTCTATAAATGTTAAACTGATAACAGTAATAAATGATAAATAACAGGCTTCAGAACATATACAACCACTGTGGTTCCTAAATTATTTTGGTGGGGGTGTTCTGTTTGTTTATTTTTTTATTTTATTTTCCCTTCACAACTCACACCCTGAGAATTGGTATATTTCAATATTTTTGGTCTAATAACCAGACATATTGCATCCATGCCACATTTAGCTTTTTATTAGCCTGCTGTTCATTTAGGCTAATAAGTTTAGCAGAGTGCACCGTGTCTGACTTTGGTTCATATAAAGATAACATGAGGATTTTCTTTCCCCCCATGACCAGCTGATTGGTTGAGGAGTGGATCTGACTACACCCCTAACTGCTTCATTATCCAAGTGTGATCCAGTGTGCTGACAAAGGGGGGGAGGAGGGGGGGAGGGGGGGTGCCCAAAAACTTCTGCTTGCAGGGACATGGACTCCAATACGAATTCCTAGAAATACCTCACACAAGTAGGCACTTAACCACTGGGATTACCACAAGTGTGGGTGATGAAACAGATCTAATCCCCCAGACCGTGAAGTAGGAAATGAATGACACTTGCCATTTTGTCAGTACTTTTATCTGAAGTGCCTGAATCAATAGAAAACTATTTCCATCACAAGACCATTGCTGGAAAACAATGTGTTTTGTTGAGAGATCGTGGAAGTTTATCCCTGTAATGTTATTCACAGGCAGCTCCAAAGTACATTAGCATTCTGTGTGAAACCTCTAAACAGAATCTCAGTAATCGTTTCTTTACCGGGAGGATTTCAGTTGCATGAGCTGGCATGTTTATTCAATAATCCCAGCTATTTGCAGAGCAGTTTCAAAAATAAAAAAACAACTTAAACGGAGAATTATATGAACAAAACGCCCAGTGTATTTGCACGCTTGTTCACACATGAGATCAGAACCACAGAAGAAAGCTTCTGCCCGTGGGTGACATCCTCATTCACATTTCAGTGTTTCCAATGAGTGATATGATGAGGGTTGTGCCCCATATCCAGTGTTACCTCAGGGGAAAACACAGCCGGTTTTCCCAGCATGCTGTAGACCGGGGGGGCTGTTCAAACTGCCAGGGACCATATGGAGAAAAACATTTATATTCCAGGGTTGAAATTTTTCATTCCTAATTAAATTCTTAGTGAGTATTTTTAAATGGGACCCATTGTGCTAATTTCCAGCTTCATATTTTTACTTGTAGGCTCTACTGCAGTAGCTCTGCATGATTCACAATTCAAAATAATCCTTATTTAGCCCTTGGTGAAGCCCCTCAGTTCATCCACTCTGTAAGACATGGTTGGCAAACATGCAGTCTGGGGGCCTGAATCAACCATTGAGCCTACTGGATGGCTTTGGAAAGTCTGAAAACTGTAGTGAAGTCAATAATTACACAAAAACTCTACATGTGATGAATTTAGCATATTATTAAGAGAGAAATAATTTAATAGGAAGGGATTCCTTATGTTATCAGCCAGTAGATCAGTTAGGCTTCCTGTACTCGTTCTCACTTAAAGAAAGAGGAACATTTGGACAGATGGGAAACTGTGTACCAAACATTTATCTGGAGCTTGTCATTACATTGTGTCTTTGCACACAGCTTGACCCAACTCCTATTATTCACACAATAGTATTAAATAGGGAATGTGTATTCTTTTGCTTTTTTTGCCAGCTATAAGGGAATTCATTTTAAATTTAGAAAAGAATTGTACTTTTCTGCTGTTTTGCAGCAGTTCTCCATGAGCCTGCATGTAGAATTTTCCTGATCATGTTTGGCCTCGGGAGGGGATGGGGGTGGGGGGCTTTTCTGAGTAGACAGGCCAGCTGCCAGTTGTCTCTTGGATCTCTTGTGTCTTTGATCATCAGACCAGTGAACAGTTTTACCTCAGTCAATTTTAAACAGGAGAAGGCAGCACTGTTTATGAATCTTGCTAATGTGTTTTTTTTTCTTTGGTTGCTTGGTGCAGTTTTTACTTGAATTTGGAGATTCAGTGACAAACTGTGTTCACTGGTTGATAAATAGCTCCACAGCGAACATAGAAAGCACGTCTGATTGACAAAGACTGACAGTCCTTTCCATGTCCTCGACAGTGACTTCATGGCTTCGGGCATTTTTTTGATTACTATGAATCTGATCTATTTTCTTTGTCGCTTGTGAAATTGGAAACAGCCGGCAAACACCAGAACAGAGCAGCACATGTGGCTCTAATATAAATGATTTACTGTCACAAGAGACCAGTGGAAAAGACAAGTTGTTGCAGTTGGAGAATGTCAGAAGGGTCTGCTGCTTGTGAAATTGACAGAATTGCTGTTTAATATGTCCATCCCAGTGGTTTTCTGGGGCTGCCTCATGAAAGTTATTAATCTCAGCTGTTAGCCAGGGACTGGAATCTCAGTGTGAGGTTGAGATGAGCCCAGAGAAACAGTTAGCAAATGGGGAAAAAGGAAAAAAAAAAGAGCTTCTAGTTTGATTTCTCTGGCCAGTTGCTTCTTCCTCCCATAGCTCTTCATTTCAGCTTCTGAGAGTTGCTGGGAAATCTCAGATATAAATAGCTATAAACAGTCATGAATATGAACAAAACAAACTTGAATCGCAGGCTTGAGGCATTAGACTTCGGCTCAACCATCATTTGTGCCTATCTTGTATTCATTCTAAAAGATGCACTGATTGGCACCAGAAAGTTAATAACTGTTGTTTCCCTGCTGATTTGGTCAGTGTACCCACACACTCTGAAACACACTGCTCATGGAGCTGATAAGATACTGTTTAAAAGCCTTGTCACCTGATTACACACAACAGTATTTTACATGTAATTAGATCAAAAATAGAGCGCTTCTGTGAGTCATAACTGTCTGATGTCCACTGAAATGAAACACTGACGAGATGTAATAAGTGTTTTGCGACTCCGTCCATAAAAAGCAAAAAGCATACCTGATTTCAGTTTTGCTGCTGTCCCCTTCAAGGTCATCTTCCCATGCATCTCTGGTCTACTTTCAGGGCTGCTGTAATTTTTAGGATGTTCTGACCCCTAACACGTGTATCCTCAGGCTTCACCGATGATGACTTGGACCTCAGAGGGTTAAGCATAATTTATGGTAGTGAGTGATGTTATTTCCATTTGTAATTGTGTGTTGGTATATACTTCTACCAACAAGTCACACTGAGCTGATCCTGTGGGATGTGGAGCTAATAAATCTTGGACAACAGTTACTTTTACTGAAAAACAGGAAGAAGAGAAGACTTCAGAACCAACTGAGTTTACACATGGACTGCAGGAGCTTTGAAAATGAGGAAAAACATGCAAGTCTACAGTGGGGGGAAAGCTGGCTGTCCCATTACCATAATGAACAAGCTAAATATAATTACAGTCCATTGCGTTTTGCTTCACAAAGGTATTATTCTCATGCTAATCAGTGTATGGTGTTTAAACCACATGTTAATACCCAACAGACCTATCACAGTTGTTGCAATGTGTAGTTGCATTTCTGTGAAGGTGCACATCAAGCAGGGCCGCAGCCTTCAGTGTAGGGTAGAGAGCTATGCCATGAAGATTTGGGTCCCCAGCCAGTTCATCCTCTTCTCCCTCCAAACTGAAGGATTGCTGTTTTGCCTCACCGGAGGAGATCCAGTGCACATCAGATATTGAGCAGTGCAAAAGGACTTCCACTGAGACATCTGAAAATAGCAGCAACACTAAAAGCAGCCCAGAGGTGCACAAAAAGAAGACCTGGAACAGGACAGCTGCTTGAAATTAAAATGGCTACAGTTACTGGTTTTCATGTGGTTTCATGTGGTTTTCATGGTCTGTAAAACAGTCACATTGTAATATGGGGTAAAAAAAAAAGCTGAAAACCACATAACTCTCCATCTAAAAATACTAAACCAGAGGTCAGCAACCTTTGCTATCAACAGAGCCATTTTGAGCAATTTCTGTCAATTCCTCTGGTGTATTTCCGGCTACTTTTTCAATATAGGGACTCACAAATTTGCAAATTCGTGAAGGGAGATTGCCAAAACTATCAGAGTGGACATAAGGGAATGTACAGAGAAGTGGAAAAACTAGAGGGACAAATATATTTGCCTCCGACATAAAGTGACTATAACAAAGAGTGGGGACCCAGGAGGGTAAAAAAGTTTCAGCATTTTATTTATTTCTGTGATGGTGGCATGGCTACCACCGCATTAAACATGCCCACAAGGTCATTAACACATAATGCACCACGTACAAGCATAAATGCCCGCAACAACGTCTGTCACTTACGTAGGTTACGTCGTAGGCTCTAAAAAGATTCACCGCAGAAGTCTAAATCAGGCCTGAGCTTATCAACATTAACAGTTAAAATAATTGCTTTTTAATAATTAAATAAAATGGTATTTATTTAAAAGATTCCTATTTTGCCTCAGAACTTAGCGTTTTGACAAAAACATGGTAACTAAATTAATAAAAATGATTCACTTATTACTTTATTTCTATTACCAAGAATACAGAACAATTATGAACTAGAGGAAGAAAGTGACTGAGCATGTTTAGGCCTACTTTAAAACAGAGAAACTGCAAAGCTCTGCAGGCTACTGTGAGCTCTTCCTGTGTTTAAACCAAAGCAGCCTAACGGCTCTAAAAATAGTAAAAGAAGAAAAAAATAGGCCAGTTTCCATTTAACTGACTGAAGTCCAGCCACAGATCAAACATACCAGTAAGTTAGCAGCATTGGTGGCGAAAGCAAACAAATCTGTCCTCCCACTGTTAAATTCTTTGTTTTTCTCTGAGGGACTCAGGACTAGACATGGATGTGTTTAAATCCACCTAACCACTGCTACTGAGGTTCAGCGTAATAAAGAGGATAAGGTGCCAGGTGATAGATGTAGGCTATGATGCACATTCTTTTCTTTTTTTTCTTTTTTTTTTTAACTCAGTATATAGGCTGCACATTTCAAAAAGAAAAACAAAAAACAAACAAACAAGAGCAGGGGCGGAAGGTCACAAGGTTAAGACCCCTGTGCTAAACGTTAAAAATTCAGAATTATAAAACAAAAGTCATCGCTTGTGCACCTGCAAGGCTTGAAAGGTGTCAACAGGAAATCCAACAGCAGCCACATTGTCTATTTTTAATTGAAAAGGGGAAAAAAAAACCACAAAGAAATGTTCCTATTCTAAACACACATTTACCTCAAAATAACCACTTATAAGCACTGACAAGTAACATAAAATTATTATTGCCATTGCTAAATAGCATGCAGAAATATGTGAAAAAGTTTAAAATGTTTGTCTTGCCTTATCGATGTCAGACTGTAACTTTAGTCTGTTTGCACCATCTTAGCAAAGCCAGCTATCATTCATATCAAAATCATTAAATTGACATTTACCTTACAGACAAACAAAAGCACAGTGAAATGTCATGCTTCTTTGCTTGCGTATGCCTGTGGGTGAAGAAACTGACATGTTTACATCCTCATGTGAGCCAGTATCTCTTAAATGTACACCAGCATACTTGTGTGTAAACCGTTTTTGTTTGCGCTCATCAGGCCCATCATGCCGTAATTTTCTGCATTCGGACGGGGCGTGATTGGGGCGCCGAGTGTTTGACATTTCCAAAACAGCATTCAGCAGCACGAAGCATTAATGAAGCAGCTCTGGGCATCCAGCGTCTTTGAGCAATGTTTGGTCATCCGTTTCAGGCCTTGTTTACAAAACCATAGTTTTCAAGTGCTGCAGGGTAGATTTGAATACTGGCGTAAAGCCCAGAAAATACCGATGAACTGCGAAACAAGTAAAC
>VVAS01021657.1:2909-14354 GCA_015103295.1 Ptychochromis oligacanthus
ATCAATGTCTTATTTGTTGTCACTGATGCCTGCTCTGTTCTGTGCATATATGGATATGAATAAATGGATGTAGCCACAGTGACATCATCCACTGGTTATTGTTGTATTTAATATGATTTGAAACTAGCTACTGAGACCATAAACTCATCAGAAAAGTGTTACCTGAGGTCATAGATAGGGAGCTGAAGGTTATTTTTCCATAGACTTCTATATAATCAGATGTCCTTTTGGAACACTTAGATGTTAGGTGCAGATTTAAGCCACTTTAGCAGTGGCTTCACTTTTCAGACCAGGTGGCTATATCCTTCTTTTACATACAGTCTGTGGCTCTGTACTGTGGGTCTTTCTGATGCTCTCCCCGCCTCTATATATGCACATATAAATTGCTCGAGATGGAATGAATCTACTTCTAAATACAGTGGCAGTAACTGAAATAGGAAAACATTACTTTAGTTTTTTTTTTTTTTTTTTTTTTTTTATTGACAGTCATTAAGACTTAGCCTGGTTATAAGCAACAGACTGACTCTGTCAGTGTGTCCTTCTTATTGATGTAACTGTGTGTCTACTTTAAAAGAGACACATAAAATAAGTAATTTAAAAATATATTGTCAAATTATACTCATATGTCCTGTTTTGTTCAACATGGACATAAATTAAGTATTTAGTGCCTGAGCATGTGATAGTTCAGAAGCCACTTAGTATTAACAAAAGTTTTAAGCTATAGAAGGTGACATTTGCAATAGACAACATTAACTGAAATGAACACTTGAGTGGAGAGTTTCCAAGGCAACCTGAGCTTCTTTAAGCAGTGGCCATCACAGTACAGCTAGTGAATGTTGAGATGTTGAGTAAAAGCAGCTTAAGGTAGTGAGGCAGACAAAAAAAGAAAAATAACTGTGCTTCCAAGCAAGCACAATATCCCAATAGCCTGTCTTAACATAATCTTCTCATGAAATTTTAACAAAAGGCAACAAACAAAAGCAAATTACTCCTTTGGTTTCCTTGCAAAAGGCGATTCATTTAAGCATCTTCCTTTACATTCACTTAAACAACTTGCTCTGGTACTATATAGCAATGACCCCTATTACAGACCTCCCACAAAGACATACATGTAGTTCACAGAGAACTATATGATCTGTTATAATGGCAAGTTCAGTTGTACTAATGTGTAAGTCTCTTGGATTATAGCTGTTGGTGCCATTTTAATGACCTTAAAGCATGGGAATATGTAACGAAACATGAAATTACCTTAGTTCCTTGGGATCAAAGACCAACTTGACATCATTGACGATAGTGGGAATGCACTTCAGTGCAGCACCCTTTACCAGAAGAACAAAAAGAAAAATGACAAAAGTCATTTCAAACCTTAACTTCATGCGTGTAACAATAATGAACACATTTTGCCTTCTGTGAGCCACTAGGATAGTTGACAACCAAGACTAAATACTGTTTTAATGTGTCATTACTTAATATTTGCAGGTGTTATCAACAACCTACCAATATCAGATGAAATCTCTCTCTCTCTTACGCATACACTCAACGCACACACAAGTACAATTATTATGCTTTTACTTATTTTCTCTCATACATATTATGAGAATGACAGACATTTTTATAAATAGTGCTCTATTTTTAGAGGCTCAAAAGTAATTGAACAACTAACTGATAAACAGTTTCATGGCCAGGTGAGGGCTGTTATAGAACTGTATGTCTTAATTAATGGTATCGAGTTTTGTAATTTAATAATGTAGGATCTAAGTTTGTCCCTCAATACTGTAATTAAGTCATCAAGCACATGCATGCAATGACTAACAACGCAGGCATCCTTTATTTATTGAAATGCTTAACCAAGCCGACACCTTCCTCTTAGACTATTGCTAAATGCTAGCGAAGGTGAGGTAGGTGTTTATACAGCATTGGTGCAAATTAATCTCAGAGCCAGTGTGTCTCATAGCAATTGGTTTACCATACAGCTGTAGCACACTGGACATCACTTATTACAATCCACTGTTGTTTTGGGTTTTTTTTTTTTTAATTTTTTGTGGTTTATTTCTGAAAACATGTGAGGGATAATTAGCAATGTTAAAATGAGGTTGTAAGAGAGAGATACAGACTTTAGTAAATGATATATGAATATTGGATTTTGTGAAGGATGCATTTTTGAACAGCAGAGACTAGCTGCAAAGTAAGACTATCTTTTAATGATTTTTCTCAAGGATATAATCATGATTTCGAAACAAAATCCTGCTTTAATCTGATCTCATCTTATTAAGTATTCTATATTTCATATTCTACTTGATATTCACCCTATCTCTGCAGGCAGAAAGAATTAGGGAGAATGAAAACTAGATTTCAGTGGTGTTTGACTTTGATTCATTTGGAAATCTAGCCTCTTTTCTAATAAAAAGTCAATTGCATCTGTTAATCCCTACTGTCTTTTTTCACATCCAGGAGCAACTGAACTCCCACCTGTTGCACAGAAATGTTATATGTTAAGTGCCACTGGAAATGTATCTCCTGTCCCCTGCACCTGTTTGTGCTCCCAGATACCCTATACATGTGATTGCATCAAAGTTTTCTTGTGTGTGTGAAAGAGAGAGTGTGTCTGTGTGTGTGTATTTATTCCATTTTTACTGGCATGTGTGCTCAACTGTCCATATGTTCATCAGTACTCAGACTTTTTTTTTCCAGACAGGTATAATGGGACTGCTCATTAGCTTCCACCTGTCACAGTGCCTTCACAGGGGTGGATTTGGGAAGAAACCAGGATTCCTCGGGTTCATGCCCGTTCCTCAAGATCAGTTTTTAATTTACTGACAGTAAAGCTAATATCTCACCCAATTACACAGCAACTGACTCCTAATTGACTCCTGAGCTCCTCATATGGTTGAGTGTGCACATGGATATACTGTAGGTGTGCCAAGATGCATGTACCCTATGATTATGTTATCTCTAAAAACATAGGCATATGTGTGGTTTTAAGAGTATCTACACAAAGAAAGAAAAATCCTTGTGTTTCCGTTTCCAATCTGGGGTCACTGAGTCTGGGGCCAGAGACAAGTAAATATGTGAAAACAAGTGAGTTTAAAGATAGGAGAAAGATAGTGAAATAAATACCTTAAGGAGCAGCTAAAGAGCAGAAGGCCAGAGAAGACCCAAACATCAGGACAGTCAAGGTCAGAGTGAAATATAGGAAAGAAAAGTACAAATACACACAAAAAGGTACAGACAAACAACAGAAATTAACACAGAACAAACATACACAGTGTATGGATGCAAGAAAACTCTTAAAGGCTAGAGCTGCACAAAATGTTTCCCTCATTAACTTGAGAGTCTAATAAACTCTAAACATTCTTCCACTCCACAGCCAAGAGTTCAGTGTTTTTCTATATTTCCTACAATGAATATATTTATTAATTTTGTGCAAAGAAACTGAAAAAGACCTACTTTTATTTTTTATTTTTTTTTTAGTTTTTAATTATTTTTTTTAAATTGATTTAAATAATTGCATTTAAGAACATCCACTTACCTGCCTTTCTGAGGTTGGAAAATTAAGCTAAATGGAAAATTAAGCCAAATATTTTCACCGTGTTACTGATCTAATTATTATTATTTGAATCATAATAGGAACTCATATTATGATTCAAATCAGGAAATGTCTGAGCAAACAAAACAAAAAAAATGACAAAGCATCCCATGTAAAGTTTTTCTTACAGCTCTAAAGGCACATTTTCATCAGAATCCCCCAAAAATGCCCTTTTGCTCAAAAGACTGATACCATGTCTATAAATTGAGTACTATATGAAGCCACAGCCAGCATATGGTTAGTTACAGTAGCTTAGTTTAAAGACTGGAAAATGGAAAGTAACGCACAGACTGACTGAAAATCTGCTGAGTACCTCTAAAGCGCATTAACCATATCTTGTTTGTTTAATCTGTTCAAAACGTTAAGTGTAAAAATGTGAACTTGTGGCATTCCAGTGGATTATGTCGTGAATTATATCTTAGTGGGAAGCATAAATAGTCCAGCAAATAACCCCCCTTAATACCTCAACTGTTTCTGCTTTTAAAGTGTCTGTACTGAGCCTGTGTACAGTCTCCTGATTTTATTTAGGAGGCTGACACATGTAAAGAAAGCGTATGTTAACTATGTAATGTATGTAATGTAGCCCTCTAAGAGCAGCTGACTGTTAATGCAAAGCTTTAGCCACTTTAGTAAGGAATGTGATGTGATCATTTTGCATGCTAAGCTTTCAATTATAATTTTAGCTTATAATAATAGCTGGCTTTGCACTCTCCCTCTAGACTATCCATGGTTAATGTGACTCCAAACAACCAAACCGGCAAAAGCCAAAACGCTGAACAAGAGTCTTCAAAAGGGGTAGTCCCAAAAACCAACAAGTGACTTCACACTGCCCAATACTTCCACTTTATATGAGCTTTAACCTTTTTAAAGCTCATAAAGCGTTTTAATGATTTAATGATTTCCCCTTGTTTCCAGCTTTTATGCTAACAGACGCATGTACACTGCTCAAAAAAAATTAAAGGAACACTTAAATCACACATCCAATCTTGATGAACTAAATATTCAAGCTGAAAATCTTTAATGACAGACTGTGTAGTTTGTTGAAAACAAAATAACGTAACAACAGTCAGTGGAAACCAAAAATCATCAACCCTTTGAGGGCTGGATTCAAAATCACAACCAAATGGCAGGTTAAAAAGTGAATCACAGGCTGATCCAGCGTGCATCATAGCGTGGCTCAACAGTGTGCCTGTATGCACTCCCGACAATGTCCGAGCATGCTCATGAAGAGCTAGTGGACGGTGTCTTGGGGAATCTCCTCCCAGATCTGGATCATGGCATCAGTGTTATTTGGCATCTGGGGGACATCAGGACCAGTCAATGGCATCAGTGCCTTCATCATCCAGGAAATGCCTGCACAGTCTGGTCACATGAGGCCGGTAATTGTTAGGAACCCAGTGGGTCCTGGGTTCCTGTGGTTGTCTGGAGACACATTTGCCATGGTGTCATCTCATCTGATCTCATCTGTGAAAAGAACGGAGCACCAGTGGCGAAATACCAGTTTTGGTGTTCTCTGGCAAATGCCAATCAATCTGAACAGTGTTGGGCTGTGAGCACAGCTCCCACTAAAAGACATCAGGACCTCATGCCACCCTCTTGGAGTCTGTTTCTAACAGTCTGGTCAGAAACATGCATGAGTATGCTGCTGGAGGTCATTTTGTAGGGCTCTGGCAGAGCTCTTCCTGTTCTTCCTTGCACAAAGGAACAGATAACGGTCCTGCTACATTGATGCACTTCTATGGCCCTGTCCAGCTCTCCTCTTGTAGCAGCCTGTCTCCTAGTATCTCTTCCACACTCTTGAGACTGTGCAGGGAGACACAGCCAACCTTCTTGTGACAGCACGTATGGATGTGCAATCCTGGAGGATCTGGACTACCTGTGCAACCTGAATGGGCTGCAGGTACCGTCTCATGCTACCAGCAGTGATAAGAACACTAGCAAAAAGCAAAACTAGAGAAAATCAGTCAGGAGGGATAAGGAGAGAGCAATGGTCTGTGGCCACCCCTGCAAAGCCATTCCCTTTTGGGGGGTTGTCTTGTTGTAGCCTTTCCAGTGCACCCGTTCTCACTTCAAAGCAGTTGAAATGGACTTACAATGGGTTATGCTTCCTAACTGGACAGACTGATATCCCTGAAGTTTAAATGACTTTGTATTATACTGCAATGATTAAGCATTCCCTTTTTTTTTTTGAGCAAGTACAGTAGTATTTTCTTATCTACTCATTGCAAGAAGTGAATACTAGTATTTCTCAAAATTATTAAATATTCATTAATTACTATAACTATTACTTAAGTAGCTATTTAGCATCCTCTTGATTTTATTCAACATTCTTGATTTTATTTTATGTGCAGCTCTAACAAGTTCACATAAAAATAAAAAAGGGTAAAGACACAGAAAATCTGCAGAGAGAGATGGAAAAGGATAAGAAAACAAACACGGCGCACAGAACACAGAAACCATCAGTGATTTGAAGGAACGCTAGCATTAATATCTAATAAACTGCTGTCATAGTTTATATCTAACAAGGCACATTAATCTCCAATTACAGAATATGTCAACGCAAACTAATCATACCAGATTTATTTACTATTCACACAGCAGCAGTTATTTACTATTCATAGAGCTGCAGATGATTCTTGGCAGTAAGGCTGAGCAATAGTATGCAGTTGGACTTGAGTGATAATCAGCCTACCTTCACCATGCCAGTGTTCTCTGAATTACTGTTCATCATGTCATTAAAGGATGTGAAAAGGTTCCTCAAGGACTCCATGAAGTCAGCCTCTCCTTTGTTCTCATAGAGCCTGGGAGGAGATGAAGTAGAGAATTACACTGGCAGATGATCACAAGGCTGTTGTGTGTTTCATCCCTGTGTAAACAGCCCCACCTGCACTGGAAATGACAAGAGTTTGATGCTTCCCTGTTAAATCATTAAAAGCAGCCAGCAGAAAGGCGCGTGTGTGTTATCAATGCAAATATTCTTGGATCAGAACCACAGACATCACTCTTGCTGCCAGCCAGCTTAGCATTTAAAACAACATGACAAGACCCCGAAGCACCTGCCTGCTGTCATGTGGAAACAAAAATCAGAAAAATTAATGATCTATGCTAATGACTTTCCCGGAATACTATACAAGGAACAGAAAGCAAATGTCAAGCAAATGTTAGGGTTCACTGGCTTTACTTTCCCATCTGTTCTCCAAGTAGAATTACTAATGTCCCTTCCACTAGCTTGGTTATGTGGAACAAATGCTGCCCAGAGACTGTTGCAACCAAAAGCCAATGATCACACAACAATGGAAGAAAACATTTCTCGTATTTCCTCGGTGTATGAGAACACAAAGGAAGGCTTTCCCCATATTCCTCCAAAAATGAAAATTCTTAGTACTTGGAGAGACCATAAATCTTACTGGTCATTAAGTGGAAATGAACCAAGCCGTCCTAGCTGCAAGTAATTCGCGCATCAACCACTCAGTTTTAGAGAAATAAAAATCAGGACTTGTGAGAGAACTTAAAACTATGGTAGGTCAAATAGAGGTGAAGTGTTTAAATTCCCACTTCAGATATTACTGGCCTTCTTCCACAGTGGTAGGTTTTGGTTTGCTACATTATCTCAAGGGATTGGATGTATTACATGGTACAGGACAGCCACTGTTGAAGGCTTATAGAAATCGTGGGATTAGAGGCATCTATCTCAGAGCTCCCACAACAACAATTACTTAAAGCTGCTGCTCACCTTCAGCACCAGTCTCACTGAATGGGGGGAAAACTCTGCAATTAAGGTGTTCTTCTGCACTTTCATAGAAGTTCTTCATGGGCCCACAATGAAAGGCCAAACACTTGCTGATGAAGCCTTGGAACCTTCTTGTTAGGCTTCAACAAATGTAGCTTTATAGTTCATAAGAATTTAAAATGACGACTGACTCAGCAACTGTGGTTTGACAAAGCTTGATGCTGGCAACCAACCAAAGAAACCACTTCAACAGGGGCTAACACTTTAAGGCTCGAGTTTGTTCATTTTTCTGTGAAAGAAGCTACTTGGCACAAATTGTGAACATAGACAGCTCTAGAAGAGAATGGCAGGGCAGTGTTCTGTGAGGTAGAGGACAAAGTGTCCTCTAGACGCTGGACAGAAAACCAATCAAACTCTGCACACTTAATTAGTCCAGGATCATACATCAGCCCCTCAGCCACCAACAGCTTTATTCTACCACTCTACAATATTATCATTCATTTAACATCCCCATAGACTACTATAAATATATCCATAGAAATGACATCACCCAAAGACCTTTCACTTTTACCTGTTTCAGCTTTATTACACGACAGCTGAGGTGTAATGCAGAAAACTCAATGTTGCATAAAATATTGATCTTTGATAAAATAGCACTGAAACCAAGGAATTATTTAAAAGAACAACAGCAATTAAAGAGAAAAAAAAACTATAAATTTAGAAGGACAGTCTTTAAATGTTAAAAAGCCTGCTCACACTTTGATAAGAGTTTTTTTCTGGATGATTTTGTCATATTTAAGCATATTTATGCTCTCCACAATAGTGTTGTAACTGCATATTGTCAGTGTTACATTATTACACTATGCTAAAAATTACTGTACATACTGGTTAAAGAGGACTCTGGATCGGACGATGAACTTGAAGATGTATTCCAGAGCCTTCATGGCCTTCAGCAGCTGTTCTGTCAGCTTCTCTGCATTGTCCACATAGTTCTTCAGAACTTTTGTCAGCTTCCTACAAACAGAATTACAGAGTCTGGCTAATGTGCCAAGCACAAAGTGGGACGCATCTGTTTTTAAACGTCGTTGGTCTGCTAATACAGAAAAAAAAATTAACTCACGTGTATGCCAGTGTAGCACTGAAATGCTTTCGAATGTAGGTCTCAAGAACAGGGTTAAAGTGCTGGAACTTTCTGTCGGCTATAAGTCCAATAATGAACACCTGTCAAAGAATAAAGACATATTTATTGAAAACTAAACTTCATATTTCAGAGACCAAAAACTGCCTATTTTACTCAATATACAAAACCAGATTGGGAAATTAAGCAATGTTGCATTTGAGCAGAAAGCCATTTTCTTTCAATTCTCTGTCCTGCAGATAATCTAGGACACTCGACAAATACAATTACTACCTCCTTTCTGTGAATAAGGAAACTGCTCTTTTGAAATGTACCCATTGATGTAAGGCGATTAAACGCTAGATAGGATTCAGCCTGATACTTGTATCATGTACTAATTCCAGTATCTGCAGCCAATGCGGTGACAAAGTTATGTAATCGCAATTCTAGCATGTCAAATTAAAAATATACTGTTTTCTATGAAATCTTTTTTGTGCTCTGTCTTGCAGTAAAAATGTGAGCTAAAAGTCACTGAAAATGCTACGAATTCATGCAAATCAGTGCAGCAGTGATCCCACATGAGATGCAATACGTGGAGTTCAACGTTAACTTACAGCAAATAAATTATTAAAGATTTTATATCTAAAATGATATAGCCAATAAGCAGCAAAAAAAACTGATTTGTTCACCTTTTTTAGTTTAGAGCAACAACTAAGGACAGAAAACAGGTAGCTGCATATAAAACAGGGTTGTTAGAAAATGAAAATGGATAACAAACAGAGCAGGCATGCCTGTCAAAAAGCATTTTAACACATGAAGTATTTCACAAGTTATTATATTTGCATCTGAGCTACAAATGTGTCCAAATGTTTATTTCCTCTGACAGGAAACTATATTATAAATAATGCTCTGCTGTTACTGCATGCTTCTTTCTTACCAAGGCATCAAACACCAAAGTATCAAAAGTGTCACTGTCAGAGTTTTCCATCATGATGTTGAAGAGAGCATCCAGAGTGTCTTGCAGAAACTAGAATGACAGATGCACAGCATGTTATGGCAGGCCAACAATAAGATATGTCATTCAAAAAATGGATATGTTAAGTCCTAATCTCACAGCAAAATGACAAAGTCCTCATGGTTCTTTCAAAAAAACTGAGTCAAGCTGATGATGATGATTTCTTTCTTCTGGGAAGGACATTCAGTTTGTGTCATTAAAGTGGTAAATGACCTTAGGTCAAACCAATTAATCTGGCATGTAAAGGAAGGAAAAAAATGACATAACACTCCCAACTACAACTATCTATATTACAACAGTTAAACCAAGGATAATTCTTTCTTTCTTTAGCAGCAGGGAAAACCGGGCCTTAACATTATCCCATTATTATAGGCACTGTCCATTTCGTGACATTAATATTTTTCCAAGGGTTATGCTATCAAACTACCAAGTAAAACCTATTTATTTAACATTTTGCATTTTGATTAAAATAACACAATATTGTATGGCTACTAAGATGTGAACTCAGTATGCACTGTTAAATATAAATACAGAAGTATATGGGAAAAATATGATTGTCAACCTAGACCCAAATATGTATTAGCCCATATCACTTGAATGGTGCAACCGAAATGGCAAGTGAACCCCTGCTGTGACAGTTCCATGCTACCCTTTACAGCTGTTAAAATAGACCAAAATAGTTCTATGAAGAGAGTGATAATTTCCCTGTCAGCAGCACCTCCAGGAACACTAACTATATACACCCTTCCTCTCTGGGGAAACATGCTCCATTTACTCAGCCAATTCTGCAGCAATGTAAAAACAGATGTAAAAGTGTCGGGAACAGAGCCATCACTCTCCACCGTGCTTGGTCTGTCATCTCAGAATGGATGAGATTCATCATGTTCTCAACGAGAAACAAACATATTGTACGCTATGCGGAGTTTGAAGTGCAATTCAATCTAACAAAGGCTGGAATGCATGACAAGGATAACAGAGCAGTGACCTTTTCAATCAAACAGTGTCAGATTAGGGAGATGGGAAAAAAAAAGAGTTACTGGGATAAAAGCAACAGCGAACCCTTTAAAAAACTTATGAACATATATAGTGCTTTATATTAAGTATGATGAAAACAAATAATGTATACTCTCTTGATAAATTGTCTTTCAAATGCCAAGATGAAAATGTTATCTAATTGCCAACTGACAGCCTTGAAGCGCTTTGAAGCAATTGAGTGCTAATGTGATGGTAATAATAATCACACTCCCGTGGTTTAATGAACTAGTCCAGCTGTGGTCGACACATCTATCTGGCCTGATCAAAACTGTCTAGGTGAAGGACTTCTTTAGATACGCTAAAATCTGCCAGGCACCCAGCCTGCCCATGCAAAACTTTCTCTAGAGAATGATTATTCATCTGCCCCATGCTGAGCACTTAAAGGCCCTGCTTAAATCTCTGACAGCAGGTCATCTCCTCCCTGTCTGTAGACAGTGTGTGGTGCTATGCACTCCCTCCTTCCTGGAGCCATTACAACAAAGGCAAAAAGTGGCAGCCAATTCCTTATGACAGCCAGCAACATCATTTGTGAAATTGCTGCCAGGAAGCTGTAGCTTTCAGGAAGACTATGCATCGTTTGTGACTGCATGTTTATGTGACCAGCTGTTCAGATGGTTTTTTGTCTGTCTGTGCTGATCTCTATCAAAGCAAAGGAGATCAACATTATAAAAGAAAGTGAGTCACAATTATTAGTTTTTACTTAAGCTTTGATTCCACCAGATAAGGTTTAATCAGCAGAGCAAAGACTTTGAGCCTCTGACCTTCACAACCTCGCCGCCTTCCACCTTCATCAGTTGACGAAGATTCTGCTGCAGAAGGCTGGTGTTGGAGCGCCACTTCAGCAGGCCAAGTAGGTCCACTGGTAAAAAAAACAAAACAACAACAACAACAACAACAAAAAATAAGCTGTTACCACAATGCATAACTTTCATCCTGTAAATGGTACTAGAGTGTAAAGAGAA
>VVAS01021814.1:1947-12119 GCA_015103295.1 Ptychochromis oligacanthus
GAACTGAGCCGTACTAAACGAGACCTGGTGGATCGCAGCGGCCGGCTGACGCTTGACGAGTCGCTCATCTACGACAACGAGGGCGATCAGATGAAGAACGGCACCAACATGAAGTCTCTCCACCTGGAGGCCGGGCCCTCCCCCACCTTTAACGCCCACGTGGGCAGCTCCGTGGGCGGAGGCGTGGCCGCCGTCACCCTGCTGGTCCTGGTCCTGTTGGCCTCCTGCTTCCTGTTCCGCCGCTGCCGGCGGTCGGCTAAAAAGAAGAGCAAGAAGAAGGCACCAAAAATCTACGAGGAGTATCCACTCAACACCAAGGTGGAGGTGTGCATGGACAAGTGTGTGGAGAAGAACTTCAGCACCAAACACTGCACCGTGAGAAACATCAACATCCTGAACCGCAACCAGGAGGCCAGCAGCAAGGCCAAGGTCAAACAGGTCAACCTGGAGGTCAAACTCCACAACAACCTCAACGATGGCACTGAGGTCTGAAACACTGATGAGGAAGAGGAGGAAAAGGTGAAAGCAGAATTTTTAAAAAAAATGGTATTTTCTAAAAGAAAGTTTGTACTTAACGGAATGAGATGTTAATGTATTTTTCTACCACTTTGAAAAAGGGAAGAGTGTGACGCGCAGGCGACTGGGCTACCTCAGGAATCCATGAAACACACAGCTGTGTGAAACAGCCAAAACATCTGCATCTGATCAAACTCCACCTCAAACTGTGTTTATGTCATTACTGTAGTACTTGACATTTACGTCCTTTTTTAGCACCAAAACGGTGAACGGTAGCTCAGACACTGGTGATTGTTTTTGGGGTTTTTTTTAAAAAAACAACAAAAAAACACTTCTCTGCTGCATTTAGTCATCTCACTGCTAGAAATGTCACCGCTGTGGAGTGGTAGCCTCTGTAGTTCTCTTTCAGATACAAGGTGAGATCAGAAAGTTTGAGGAATGGCCCTTTAAAATCAAACACATTAGCTGATTTAAATTTGTCCAATCTCCTGTTCCAGATCATCTTCTAGGGCACCTGTAGACCCCTTTCAGTGCGGCTGCTTTTTTCTTTTTTTTTTAAAAATTGTTTCCTGGAGGTCCTATCACCAGGTACTGTTCATGTACCTTCTGATGGGTGGATCTCCACCAGTGTGTCTAAACAGCCACATAGTCCAATTTCATTTTTTATTTTTGGGAATTAGATGAAGTTGCAGGGAGCTGTTGAAGGGTCCAGGTAGTAAGAAAAGATTGTGCATGTTGTTAAAATACTGGAGTAAAGGCATTCTAAAAATGTAGCTTGATTGGAAAACTGTTGGAAATTCCTGGAAACTGGATGATTAAATCGTGTCATAGTGATGTCGGAAATGGGTCAAATGTCAACTGTCAGTCTGGTGGTCAACAAGGAGAAAGCATAAACAGTCTGTGGGAGAAAGGTGCCCCTATCGGGTTAGCAAAGCATCTGTCAGCAGCGTGCTACAGTCCTGGTAATGCTGCTAGTCTAAGTTCACACAGTAAGACTGCAGCTTTGAGATGAGCGATAGTGGTGGAGGAGTAGTGCTCACCCTATCAGATCAGGAATTTCTGTCAGCTCCTGCCAAGGAGAACAGTGCTTTTTAGAAATGTAAACAATCTCTTAGTTGGGCGTGCTCGGAAACCCTCCATAGGGCGGCACCTGGGTGCCTGAACCACCTCCAACACCTCTTACCAGTCTACGGTTCTGGGGGTCAACACATGCCTGCTGCCCAGCCTGCACCCAACCCCAGTGCCTGTCCCCGTGGGTGGTGGTCCAACAGGGTGGCAGGTCCAAACTGCCCACCCAGTCTGGCTTCAGGAGGGGGCCCCAGTTTCCCACTTCTGGGTGAGGTTCTCTGGCTCCAAATTGTCTATTTCAAATGAGTTTTTTTTTAATTAATCTTAATATGGCCCCTCCCCTGGGACCAGTTTGCCTTGGGAGACCCTACCAGGGGCTATTGCTATGGACAGCACAGCTCCCAGAATCACAGCTACATGCAAACCTCTCATCACGATAAGGAGGCAGTTCGGCAGGAGGACCAGTGATCATCCTCCACACGAAATTCAAAACAGAAGTTGATGTTTGCCCTGTCTCTTTGAAATCAGAGCTCACAGTGCTAGTGGTCAGATCAGGACTTCTAGCAGCTAAAAACAGCAGCTGTCCTACCTGGACAGGACCGAGAAGATGACCTTTTATGTGAGATCGGCCAAATTTAAATCAGGGTTTTAATTTTTATTAGCCTATACCTGGAGCTTTTTGATCTCCCAGTGTATTACTAGTATTACCCACTGATTTGGCAGATAAATTAAATTTGAAAATTCTGACTACTTGAAAATTTAATGTCCTTTAGAGTAACTTCTACATGAGCTACAGCTGCTGTGAAAGTGTTTAGCACATCTGGTGTGGTGCTATCGCCCGAGGATGAACAAGTATAAATAACAAAAATGAATGACAACCTTTTCAAGTGCAATTATACCATCGTATTTTTGTTATTTCTTCCCTCATTAGCAGGATTTGCATTATAAAAAAAAAAACAAAAAAAAAACAACAAAAAAAAACATGTACTTCAAGCCTTACTTAGAGACATTTGTGCTGTCATGTTGCTCGATACAAATCCTTATTTTTTTTAGTTCGTACTGTACTCTGACAGCTGCCAATGTTAAGTGCCATGCAGTATTTTTCCCTATGACTTTCAAAACAAGTCACCCAAAGTTTTTGTTTCTGTGAAAGTGTAAATTTTCATGCAATTGTGACATATGAGACGCCACCGTTTCGATCCCATCCACATGACTGACTGCTTTAGCCTTACTACTGTTCTAATGAAAATAATCACATATAGGAGATATGTGTCTACCTGCCTTTGTTCTGCCCAAAGACACAGCATCCATTATGTCAGGTCACTCACAAATTTTTTTTAATTCATTTATGTATTATTATGTTACCCTCCTATGATGTATGTTACCCTCCTATGATGTATTATGTTACCACTCAGCTACTGATGTACCCACGATCTTACTGTATTTTTTAAGTGTATGACACTGGTTAGAGAGCACTGCTGAAGAAAAACACGTTTGTTCTCATGTGACACGTCTTTCTCTCTGATCCCACCTCCTGTCATCTTTCAACTGTGTGCCTATCAAACAACACGGGGGGTGGGGAATTGTGGGAAATGACATTATATTTTTGGTGCTATCATTTTGTGGAAAACGATAACAATGCTATCAATACTGATGCCTGTATTTGGTGCCTTTTTTAGTAATAAAAAAAGAATCTGAAACTCAGCATGTCTTGGGTTTAACGTTTATTTATGAGTTGTTACATTCTGCCCTGAAAAGAGGAAACTTAGGTTGTTTTTTTTTTTCTTGTAGATTTTTGTACTTTCCAAATCGAAAGTTAGTCTGTTCTGCTCATTTTCAGCTACTTATTTTTATTCTTGGGCTCTACTAGAGCAGCTTTGCATGATTCACAGTTCAGAATAATCCTTTTAATTTGATTTATACTGGGTCTCTTTGGAGCCCCTCCATCAGTCCTCCTGTCTGAAAACAAGCCTTTTTAGCTCCTCTCCCTTTAAGGCAGGAGTGTCGAACTCATTTTAATTTACATCCCACATACTGTACAGCCTAATGTGATCCAGACGTGGGCCAAACCAGAGAAACTACTGCCTAATAACCTGTAAGAACACACCTGCAAACTGTTTCCCTTTCTTTTACTGTAAAGAAGTTTAAGTATTTATTTCAACATAAAAGCTTTAACATTTCGAGCACACCTATTCTTCATCAGACAATAATGCACAAATCACATGTTGCTGATAACATGATGATGTCCGGTTAAAACAAATACAAATAACCTTATATTGCTGTAAAAAAATAGCCAGTCTAACATGTATATGGGTTGTGCGCTGTACCATGATGGCAGTCAGAAAAAAAGTGCCCAGTAAACAAACAAAACACAGTGGAGGGCCAAGATTTAGGAAAATCAGAATGGGTATTAAAATGAAAGCCTCACATTGTGAAGGCAGTTCACTGTCAGTCATGTAGACATCCTAAAGTCTCAATAAACATAAACACCAAAAGCCTCATCAGGCTGGTCGTGTTGACAAATTCCACCAGACTGACAAAGACTAAAACTGAGGACAGGTCATCTTAATTTCAATTTTAGTGTCAGTTTTGCAAGGTCACAAATTGTTTAAACCAGTTTGAGTCTTTTTCAGTTAACTAAAAATAATAACACACCTAGTTTTAGTTTTTAGTTTAGCTTTCGTTCACCATAATAACCTTGGTCTGCACGTGTAGTTATCTTTAATATTAAGGGTGATTTCATTTTTACTAGAAGGGCTTCTGCTGGCAGATCACTGAAGTGTACGAGTCGTCCCTGAAGGCGTCCCCTGCCTGTGGAGCTTGGGAGTGGCCAGTTTAGTTCAGGTAAATTTGTTCAGTTTCCAGAGAACCTGAAGGTGCAGCAGGTAACGTTTCCGGTTCAGAGAGAAACCCAGGTGAGCTTTTTCTCATTTACTGATTGTTGATTGCACCACGTTGGCTACGGATTATTTGTGTGTTGAGTGTTAAAGGCTTGAGAGCAGAGATCACTTCTCTCCTCAACCCTGTTAGTCTCACACTTTATCTGTATTTTCCACTTAAACCAGTCTTTATCATAATTGACATGTCCAGTTCCCTACTGTAGCCATGTTTGTCGTGTTTCTCCAGAGGTTCGCGGTAAATCTTTTAGTCTTTGTAAAGATTTTTTTTTTTTTTTTACAGCTGCACGGCTGTAACACTAAGACTGAAAGCTGTGTTTGCTTATCATTCAGCTGGTCACAGAGACGAGCCCAGATCTGTCAACAGGTTAAGGATTTTGAGTCATGTGCTCAACTCAGATATCCCAGTAAACATAAGAAAAAACCACCCCATACTGCAGTAATTCCATAAAGACCCAGATTATATTTAGTATGAAGGAGTCATGGTTAGGCATTTGTATTGATGGAATATGTCCTTATGTCCTTACAGCAGTTACACATGCTTAACTTTTCAAGGAATGAGCGTTAGCGGGTAAAAGTTACAGAAACGTGGATGAGCTCTTGCAAAATACATAAAACGTCAATATATTAAATGTTACAATGTATTTAAATGTAAAAACATTTGTAGCTTGGTGGAGAATATGTCAGTGACTTTGAAACAATGAATGTGTTGTTGTTTCACAGAGGAATTATCTGTGAACATCATGGCATCTTTATGGGTAAGAGAAGTCCTGTATGTTTAATATTATTGTTATTTCAATAAGGTTTTGACTTATTTAACCTGCTCTGCAGGATGACTTGGAAAGCCTTGTGGATTCTCCTTCCTCTTTCTCAGCAAAAGTAGGTCTAACTAAAACTTTACCCTGATCTCAGGCTTTACTGAAGGGCTTGCTATTACAGAAATGACATAACTTACCAAATAATACTGACAGGTGAATGTGCCTGTGCTCTTCAGAGTGGAGAGCGAGGAACCATTAAACCCAAAGCAAACTTTGACGCAGGAGAGGATGCTGCCGCTCTGAAGAAGGCCATTGAAGGACTTGGTACAAATGGACACAGTCATGTTTCCATCCTTTCAAAGCTCATTACATGAACATTAACTTTACACCAGGTGTTCACAGTAATAATCTACCTGTGGACATTTGCAATTAGAAGACCAGTTCCCACTGGACCAAAATGAGATCAGCATATCATGCTAAAATGCTCAGATGCTAAATGTCATAATTATTATTATTATTATTATTATTATTATTATTATTATGAGGACTTGGATGGGTAAAGCAGCTTTACATAAAAAGCTGTATACTTCACAATCTTTTGAAAAGTAAAACAGCACAGAATCATGCTCTGTACTGGGTGCTAGTGCTAACTTATTTTACTTCTTAATTAGAATATCATCTAATGCCTTAGGTAGTAGGCTCAAGTGCTAACATTTGCTTATTTTTGCTACAGTAGCATAACATTACATAGCCAAGATAAATAAATAAAAAGTAAAGTAATATTAAATCAAGTCATTCCTTCAAGTATAGCCACTTGGCAGCCATCTTGAAATGCCTCTGGCCAGTTATTTTAAGATATTATCTAATTAACTTTAAATTCAGTGGTCACCAGAATATTAAAAACCCCAAAGTAAGGTTTTAAAAAGCTTTTTCCCCTGGGAAGTTGTACTTGTACCACCATCTTTGCTGTTAGAATTATCCCACAGATTTCAATCCAGGATTGTTTGAGAGTCACATCTTTCTCTTATAAAATCTCTGATGCAGCCAGTTTGTTTGATACAGTAGGCTACAGTGCCAACATCAGCTCTTTATCATCACAACATTACAAAGTTCAAACACAGCAGATAGCTAATTATTTGGTTTTACTTACTATAAATATATTAAATTGTCAATTAATTGATTTGTATTTATTAAACACAACTTTAAGGTTGCTAGCATAGTTAAAATGTTCCTCTTTGTTTGTGAATGTAACTCTCTTTTTCTTTTTAAATGTTTCAGGCACTGATGAGAAGGTTGTGACTGATATTCTGACCAGCAGAAGCAGCGCTCAGAGACAGCTTATCTGTAAAGCTTATGAAAAAGCCACGGGCAGGGTAAGAAAACCTTCTTGTCATCCTTTATCCGTCTGCTTTCATTGTTAAGACTGCACCTGCATCATCATATGAAAGAAAAGGCTACAAAGAGTTAATTTCTGCTTGTCTGTGTGCATTTATTGGCTAAATTGTAATGACAACAAGAGGAGGAGGAGGAGGAGGACAGGGGTTAAAGAAATCTCACTGTTGTTTGGAAATACAGTGGCCTGCTTCTCCATCGTACAATCCTACAAGTGACATTTGCATCATGGCTTGTGCACTAAAGCTCCAAAAGATTTTAATTTAAAGCCTCATCCTGTCTTTAACATGACAGATAACTATCCTGGTTCCTGTGTTCAGTCAGGTTGTGAGTCTATGTTTGGCTTACAGGGTGGAGGCCTGTGTGTATTTGCATAGGTGCAGCTGAGTGCTGCAGTAAAATCAGTAATATGTGCTTCCGTTTGAAAACTGACTGGGCTGTATTTAACTCACAGACATTACTTAAGGACCTGAAAGGGGATACTGGCGGTGACTTTGAGAGCCTGCTGGTGGCGCTCATCACTCCTCCTGCGGAGTATGACTGCCATGAACTGATTCGGGCCATGAAGGTGAGATTTCTCAATGAATTCTACTGTCATATATTCTACTTTCATTTCTTTCACATAACTTTCATATATTTTATGTATTTTATAATCATTACACGCAAAGTGAAATATTTCAAGCCTTTTTTGTTTTAATTTTGATGATTATGCCCCATTGCTCCTGGAAATCAGAAATCCGGTATCTTAGATTATTATAATATTTCATCAGATCAGTCAAAATAAGATTTACAATACAGAAATGTCCAGCTTATGAAAAGTATGCTAATTTATGCACTCGGTGACAGATGATGTGGTACGCTTTGGATCACGATCTGTTTCTCTCCTTCTCCATACTTTTCTCTTCCCGTCATTCTGGCACAAGTTCATCTTGGTTTCATCTGTCCAGAGATTTTTTTTTTTTTCCAGGAGCTGTGCAGGCTCTTTTAGTTGTTTTCTGGTAAAGTCCAATCTGACCTTCCTGTTCTTGAGTGTAACCAGTGGTTTGCACCTTGTTGTAAACCCTCTATATTTACATTCATGAAGGCGTTTGATTGTAGATTTTGACAGTGATACTCCTGCCTCCTCAAGAGTATTCTTGACCTGGTTAGATGTTGTGAAGTTGTTTTTCTTAATCATGGAAACAATTCTGTCATCATGCACTTTAGTTGTCTTTTGTAGCCTTTCAAGCATTTTAGTGTTGCTGAGCTGGTCAGTGCATTCCTTCTTTTTAAGAATGAACCATATTGTTGATGTGGCCACTCCTAAAGTTTTTGCTATTTCTCTGATAGCTTTATTTTGGTTTTTCAGGCTAATGGTGGCCTCCTTCACTTGCTTCGCCATCTCTTTGCACCTCATATTGAGAGTTTCAGTGAAAAATACTTGCTGCTTGTCCAAAAACGTATGGACCTAACTGTTTTAAAAATTGGCCGATTATGCTCTTGATTAATATACTATAAAAACAGCCAGATTAAACAGTAAAGATTGCTCTGTGGTTAAGTAACACTGTACTTTATTAAAGGGAGCTGGAACAAAAGACAGTGTCTTGATTGAAATCTTTGCCTCCAGATCCAACCAACAAATCAAAGCTCTCAGTGACGTCTATTTAAAAGGTAAAGGAAATTTACTTTTTTTTTTGAAAATTATAGTATGTCGTCTTTCTTAGTAATAAAGACTACACATTGCCAATTTTAGGCAATGAAATTTGCCACTGACTTTGAGTGTCCTGTTTTGTGATTGCTTTTTCTATCTTTTTATCTTTCCTCCCCAGAAACCAAGAAGCAGTTGGCAGATGGCCTGAAGAGTGAAGTTTCTGGAGATTATTCCAAAGCGCTGCTCATCCTGGCTGAGGTTTGTCATTACAAGATGTATTACAAGAGAACACAGTCTCCATAGAAGGAATTCAACATATAGTCATGTGGGGGGAAAAAAGTACACCCTCTTTCAGTTCTGTCATTTTATGCATCAGGACCAGGGTGGAATTTACACCAAACGTAGTGCTGTGCAGTATGTGCATTATGGCCAAACATCTCCACGTTGGTCTCGTCTGTCCAAAGGACATTGTTCCAGATGTCTTGTGGTTTGTTTGGATGAGACTTTGCAAACCTAAGCTGTGCTGTCATGTTCTTTTTAGAGAGAAGAGGCTTTCTCCTGGCAACCCTTCCAAACAAGCCATACTTGTTCAGTCTTTTTCTAACTGTACTGTCATGAACCTTGACATTTAACATGCTAACTGAGGCCTGTAGAGTCTGAGATGTCACCTTGGGGTGAATTTGCAATCTCCTGATTGAAATTGTGGCATTGTGTTAACACAAAGCTGCAGGCCCCAGACTAGAAAACTGCCAAAAACTTCTGCTTTTATAGAGGTGCTCACACTTGCTGATGATCAATTAATCAAGCGCATTTGATCATCACCTGGCTGCTACTTACCCTCTTAATTTCTACGGAAGCACTAAGGGTGTACTGAGCTTTTCACAGAACTGCGTAGAGTCCAGTAAAAAAAACTTTCTTTCACATGACTGTATATCCTGCATCCGCTTCTCTATTCAAATATTTGTACGTTTTCGATGAAGCCATAAGGTCCTCGAAAATAAGCCCTCTTCTTCTGATCTCTTGCCTCATTGATTCTTGGCCACAGCTTTTCCCTCACCGCCTTGTCTTCTTTAGTCAAATCTCCTGCAAACTGTATGCCACCTTGTTTGCATTCATCACAGTCTTTAAAAAGCTTCCAGATTTCAATTCTGCATTCTTGTTTCACAAACTGGATTGGCTTGCCTCATGCGATTCTGCTCCTTCTTTCCTACACAATGAACAGTGTCCACCGTGTCATCCACATTCCACGGCATGCCTGAAGCAACTTTGAAAAGAAGCGAAATCACCATTGCCTCTTTTTCTTTCTCTTTCAGGCCTTTCATACAAAGATTCCAATTCCTTTCGTATCATTCCTGTTCTTTGCATTTCTCCATCAGCATTTCCATTTCCTCATTCAGTTTGTAAACTTGCTGCTCCAGTTTTACCGTTTTCTTCTAGTAATTAGTTACCTCTTGTCAGAGCTCAGGAGCCTGGCTGGAATTTTGCTTCATTTTTCTGTTAAGAACGCCAGTTCTTCTTTCTTGGATATCAAATCTATCCACTAACTTATAGACTCCTTCTACCGGTCTGTTTTTCTTTGTACCATCATGGCAGAAGTCCTTTGTCTTTTTTTTATTGCCTATAGCAGTGATTCTTAAAGTGTGGCCCCCAGCCCCCTGGTGGGCCGTCATGGTACTGCATGTGGGCCACAAAAAAAAGTGATTTACAGTAAACTGAAAAAACAAAATACAATTTTAATTTTCAGTAGTATAATTTACTTTATTTAATTTAGTTTATTTAAATTATATATTGACATTTAAAAAAGAAAAAAACAACAACAAATGAAATAAAGCCACTGGATTAAAAAGTGACTTATTACAGTGTCCTTTGTTTTCAAACCTATTTCTGAACCTGAACTCGTCATATATCTCA
>VVAS01021824.1:1807-12645 GCA_015103295.1 Ptychochromis oligacanthus
TTAAAAAAACATGGGATAAGTTGATAAACCAAAAAAAAAAAAAAAAGGTAAGTAGTACTTAGGTAAGTAAAAGGAGAGTCTTACAGAGTGAATGTAAAGCACATCAAGTAGACGTCTACAGTACAACATTAATAATTAAATATTATGTTCCCAAAAAAAAGTTGGTTTTAAACTTTAAAGAACCAAAAACAGATCCTTGTAGGATGCCACAAGTGAAATGGGTATTAAATATATTGGCTATCAAATATAAATACACATCACACAGAAATATATGTAAATGTAAATATGGGCAGACCACAGAAACACAAAAATAAATACAGAGAACTTCAATATAAATACCACAATTACAGCATTTATGCTAATATTAATGTGTTTCATTTTTGCTATGACTTCCATATATATTTTGTTAATTGTAATTACCAAGAACAAGAAATTATACTTTTATTTATTTGTTTTGTAAACCCTCCCCTATGTGTGACAACAGGGCACCATGAATTTTTAGTGGCAATTGTTCATAAGGGTGTCTGCGCATCAGTTTCCCCTTTGGTGCAGGTTGTTTTGTGTACTCGGGTGCAGACCAAAACAACCATATCAAGACTCTTTCAAGGAGGTGGTCTCGGTTCCAAACGAACTCCAGAGCAATTAATTTGTGGTGAGAACAGGTGTATGTTGCAAGTTTGAGCTAAACACCTACCAACAGCCAGGTATGCTTTGCATTCTGGGATGTGCCAGAGTACCATAGAGTACCTGTAAGTCTCAGATAACCAGACACAAACACTACCCACCCTCTTTTCTATAACACAGGACAAATACAATAGCAAAACAAAGCAAAAGTGAATCCATACAGCATGTTAAAATGAGACCGGCTGATTACATTTCTAATAACTGTCACCCAGTACCATGCTTTGAAATAAGAAGAAAAAGTCATAAACGATATCTGACTTTGATATTTCACATGGAGTTCTCCAGTCAGTAACACACCACAGTACACAAACAACATGTTATCTGCAGACTTTAGAGACAACTATGGCTCAGGAGGTAGAGCGGTCACCTCCTAATCCATTCTCCAGCTCCTCCTGTTCATGTGTTGAAGCATCCTTGGGCAAGAGAATGAACCCCAAACTGCCCACTATGTATCCATCAGGGTGGACACAGCACAACATCAAGTATATGGGTGGTGAAAAATTTGCTGTAGGCATTCGGACTTAAGGAAACATTCTTGAGTTACAGTTTTTTCACCCTTAGTGAGTCTTTCCTCATGAAACACAGTTAGTATATTGCTACATTTAACAGCTATCATCTTTAGTATATTTAGAGAAAATAACCACATGCTGCATAGACCACCAGTCCACCAGTCATTTTGAAATTCGTCAAATTAGACAATATATTAATTGTAATCACTATTTTATTGAAACTCACCTCTCCACTTAGCACTCACTAACTCACTAGAGTTAGATGTGATAATTACCATTAATGAATATCTGATATTTATATTAATCTTTCCTACAAAATTCACACCACAAGCTTCCAACTTGTTACTCATATGGCTGAAAGTAATAATCAGATCGTATCTGAAAGAAAAAACTAAAGATCTACCACTCTCAATTCCTGTGACTCCTTATCTGGATTCAGTTTTCTTCCTAAAAAATGACAGCTTTCCTACTTTTTGCAGAAACAGCAGAGGAAGAACCAGACTGCTGGGTACAGTGAGCAAGATTCCTGATTCCATCAACACACACCAGCTATTTAGATCAATGAAAAACATGTGTTTTATACCAAAACAAAGCAGAAGCCCAAAAAACCTCAACAGCAGCACTCCCATTATAGCCGTAATCATGTGGAAAGCCCTCTGCTTTGATTGGTCAACACGGTCCTTGGGTCTGTCCGCCTGCCCCGGCCCTGGGCGATTCAGAGCATGGAGGACAGATAGGCAGCAGAAAAAAATCACTGATATGCTGACACCCAGACAGGACAGAAATGGAATGACAGGAAAATTAAGGTGCATATTCATTATCCCTATCCATCCAAAGCACAGCAGCCAAGTACACACAGTGCTGATGTTTCTAATGCTGACCCCGCGTGTTTCTCGCAGACGCATGTAGGTGATGGGGTGAATAACAGCCAAGTAACACTCCAGACAGGTTAGGACATGAAAAAACGTGTGCCCAGAGAAAGTAATACTGAATAGATATGAGCTACATTCTAAAATGATCAATTTCTTTGTGTAATTGCCCACAGTATAAAAGAATGATCCCAAAACACCAAAAATCTCCAAAATCATCATGTTGTAGGTGAAGAAGTCAGAGTGACTCATTGTTATCTTCCACCGCTGGAAACCCTTGTAGAGGACGAGAATGTAGAGTGGTAAGAGAAGGAAGATGTTAATGAAGGTGTGTATGGTGTAGATGACATCTTCACCTATTGAGTGCTGGCATTCATAGCCCGGGGCAATGGAGGAGTTGTAGGAAGAGAGGAGAGGGGGGGTAACATTGAAGGAAGAGGAGTTAATGGACATGGCCTGTGGAAGACAGCAAGACGGAAAGTAAGAGCCAAATATGGAATAATTTAATGTCTTTCAGAAGCAGTAGGTTAACGCTTAAAGTAACCATGAACTTAAACTTAAAATAAGTATATATATATATATAAATTCATATATAGGAAACACTGAATAGGGACTTAAATTATGAAATAAAAACGTGCAAAAATGGTCAATGACTGCCAAATGGCACACTCAAGATGGATGGACATTTGCAATCAAACTTCACAAAAAAATAAGACCTATTTAAACAAAACAAAAAATAATAATAATATGCATATATTCTTGTCAGGCCATTGTTCATTCAATCGAATCCCTGTAAAACTTTTAGGCTAACAAAAAGACAGTGTTTATTTCTTTTCATTTTGATGATTATGGCTTACAGCTAAAGGAAACCCAAAATTCAGTATCTCAGAAAATTAGAATATTGTCAAATAGTTCAATATTGTAGACTCATGCTGTCACACTCCAATCAGCTAATTGACTCAAAACACCTGCAAGGGTTTCCTGAGCCTTTAAATGGTCTTTCAATCTGGTTCAGTAGGCTACTCAATCATGGTTAAGACTGCTGACTTGACAGTTGTCCAGAAGACAGTCATTGACACCCTCCATAAGGAGGGTAAGCCACAAAAGTCTATTGCTAAAGAAGCTAGCTGTTCAGAGTGCTGTATCCAAGCATATTAATGGAAAGTTGAGTGGAAGGAAAAATGTGGCAGAAAAAGGTGCACAAGCAGCAGGGATAACCACAGCCTTGAGAGGATTGTGAAGCAAAGTCGACTCAAGAATTTGTGGGCGATTCACAAGGAGTGGACTGCAGCTGGAGTCAGTACTTCAAGAGCCACCACACACAGATGTATCCAGGACATGGGCTATAACTGTTGCATTCCTTGTTTCAAGCCACTCCTGGTACAGAGACAACATCAGAAGCGTCTTACCTGGGCTACGGAGAAAACGGACTGGACTGTTGTTCAGTGGTCCAAAGTCCTCTTTTCAGATGAAAGTAAATTTTGATATCATTTGGAAATCAAGGTCGCAGAGTCTGGAGGAAGAGTGAAGAGGCACAGATTCCAAGTTTTTTGAGGTCCAGTGTGAAATTTCCACAGTCAGTGATGATTTGGGGAGCCATATATTCTGCTGGTGTTGGTCCACTGTGTTTTGTCAAGTCCAAAGTCAGCGCAGCCCTCTACCAGGAAATTTTAGAGCACTTCATGCTTCCCTCTGTTGGCAATCTTTATGGAGATGTTGATTTCAATATTTCCAGCAGGACTTGGCACCTGTTCACACTGCCAAAAGTACCAATAACTGGTTTAATGACCATAGTATCACAGTGCTTGATTGACCAGCAAACTCGCCTGACCTAAATCCTATAGAGAATCTATGGGGTATTGTCAAGTGGATGATAAAAGACACCAGACCCAACAATGCAGACGAGCTGAAGGCCGCTATCAAAGCAACCTGGATCGCCTCCATGCCACGCCACACTGATGCAGTAATTCATGCAAAAGGAACCCTGACAAAGTATTGAGAGTGTACATGGACATATTTTTCAATAGGCCAATATTTCTGTATTAAAAATCTTTTTTTTTAATTGTTCTTATGTAATATTCTAATTTTCTAAGATAATGAATTTTGGGTTTTCATTAACTGTAAGCCATATTCATCAAAATGAAAAGACACTTGAAATATATCAGTGTGTGTAATGAATCTACATAATGAGTTTGACTTTTTGAATTGAATTACTGAAATAAATTAACTTTTCAATGATATTCTAATTTATAATGTATTATTATGATGCACCTTATAGACAATTCTGGGGGGGGGGACTTTCAAAAATTAGTCATCTTTACCTCTTTACTATTTTTTATCATCATGTTATAAATAACAAGTTAATGTGTACATTAAGTGACTGAGAATTCATTCAGGATCTAAACATAAAAACAGTTATTAACCATATAACAGTAAATATATTTGCCAAATTAAGTCCCTTAAGCAAGTCAAACCTTGTCTGCAGTATTATCCTTTATTTCTTCCAAATAAATAAGGCAGCTCTATTTCCAGTTTCTCCAGACTACAATGCACCAATTTCCTAACAGAACACATTCGTAAAACAGGTGTGTCTAGAAATATAAATACATAGATTTAGCAGTTGTTTGCATGTTGTGTAACGATCCGCAACCACATATTTAAATCTCACACATGCCGTTATGGCCACGAAAAAAAAATCTCCTTCCATTTAGTGGCTAAGGGTGTTGACTAATATGCCAAACTAAGTACCTTAAAAGAGTCAGACCTTGTCTAGACTATTGTCCTTTATTTCTTCCAAACTGATAAAGTGCATCTCTTTCCAGTTTCTCCACAGACGGCAGTGCACCAGTGTCCTGACATAACATACTCTTAAAATAGGTGTATCTAGAAATATGGAAAATACATAGATTTGGCAGTTGTTTGCATATTGCAAAACGATCCATGACCACAAATTTAAATCTGACATGTGCTTTTCTGGCTGGCCAAGAAAAAAAATCTTTCTTTTTAGTGGCTTAGGGTGTGGACTCATTTGTATATCGATTAGCATCCCCTAATGACACTGCAGTGGGTGATGAAACAGAGGTTAAAAAAGAAGGCTTAAATATCCATCCATCCATTTTCTTCCACTTATCCAACTCAGGGTCATGGGGGGGGGCTTAACTATATTAAACTAATTCTTTTTCAATATCTTTTCAAAAACTCTTGTGTTTTGAGCCTGTGGTGTGGTCAATTTAATGATCTCTGACATGCACAGGTTAGCTGTCATTTAACTTTTGAAGAGCGTCTAACTTCTAAAACTGCTGAATTATATGAAGATTCCTTTGTGCTCCACCCAACACTTTGACACTCACCCTGTTACAGAGTTTGGTATCACTTGTGTTCAGGAGGATGTCAGGATCATTAGGACATACTCAAAACCTTGCTGATACAGAAGGTGGCAAACTAGGGTGACCAGATGCCAAAAAATGAATGTGGGGCAATGCAGGACATGTTACTAATGTTTAGAGGTAGTTTGACAGTCTTTTGAGGATGCTACCATTCAGATTTTGGCCAGGGTAGACAGATGGTTTGAGAGAGGAATAACAGAGGCCATCTTTGTTACATGTTACATTTAATGACTCACATGATGACAGGATGGGTCAGTGACCATTAGGACCACCTCCAAGGTGACAACCCTGAAGAAACCTCTCATATGAGAGGTGAAATGTCTTCATGAATCTAAAAAGAAGTCCAGTTGTCTTTAACTCAAGCGCATGACTGACATACTCACACACATAGTTCTTGTGGTACTTGAGTTCTAGTCACTGTTTCATATTTATGAAGTTTTGGACTCCTGTTTTGATTTTAATAGTGAGTTTTATTTCTTGTAATATTACTGGGTCCTTGATTCCTGTTTTTAGTTTCTGGTTTCCCTTTGAATTAGTGTCAACTTTTCAAACTGTTTCTTTTTTCTTTTCTTTTTTTTGGTTTCTGTCTTTATTATATTAGTCTTCTTCTTTTCCCCAACTGAAGGTGCTTATCCATAGCAGATATTATGATGTCATCATGTTGCCTAGCAACCACCTAGTAATTGCTAAAATGGCCCATTTTTGCATTTATACATCTATAACACCTTTTTAAAAGAATTGTCATTTTAATTTCACGGCTAACAGCATGAACAGGCCAAGCAATACTGTAGTATGGACAATGTACTAGTCATATAAAAATATAATGTGAGACATGATACTGCACCTGTCCCTAATCATTTAGTCAGTCTTAGCAGTATAGTTGATATGTATACTCCAAATTATATTCATAGTATTCACTCAATGTGTCTTTTGGGATTTGTTAGCTTAGTGTTGCTATTAGCTTTGCTCTTAGCCAAATCACTAGCACCATGGCTTGCAGTTCTCCAGCTGTCTCACTGGCCCTTTCCTGCTCACTGTGTCAAATGTTTAGTTATTCCTCAGCCTTCTTTAGTGCTAATGGTACACCAAATGTAGCCTGTTGGTAGCTTTGGAGGCCAGGCTTAGGGAATTGGAAACCCAGCTCTGCACAGTTGAAAATAATCTTGTACTTAGCCAAGTCTCTGGAGTCGGTGTGGATGAAAGTAGCTTAGCCCTGGTTAGATGTACCCCAGCAGATCTTCCCAGGCAGCTGGGAAATCAGGCCGGCTGGGTGACTATGAGGAGGAAGCGTAGTCCAAAATGGAAGTCCCCAGTACACCACCAACCCATTCACGTTTCTAATCGATTTTCCCTACTTGGCGACACACCTGCCGAAGAAAAAACTCTGGTTATTAGTGACTCTGTTCTTAAAAACGTCAGGCTAGAGATTCCAGCGAGCATAGTCAAATATATTCCAGAGGCCAGAGCAGTTGGCACAGGCAAATTTGAAACTGCTGGCTAAGGATATGCAAAGATTTGATAAGATTGTAATTCACGTTGGCAGTAATGACACCCGGTTACGCCAATCAGAGGTCACTAAAATTAATATTGAGTCAGTGTGTAACTTTGCCAAAACAATGTTGTAGTTTTCTCTGGCCCCCTCCCCAATCGAACCAGTAGTGACACGTTTAGCTGCATGTTCTCTTTTAATTGCTGGCTGTCTGTGTGGTGTCCAAAAAACAATGTGGGCTTTATAAATAAATGGGGAAACTTTCTGGGGAAAACCTGGTCTTATTAGGAGAGACGGCATCCCATCCCACTTTGGATGGAGCAGCTCTCATTTCTAGAAATATGGCCAAATTTATTAAACCTCCAAAATGTGACTACCCAGAATTATAGTCTTACACATCTGTGCAGCCTCTCTCCTCCTGCCATCCCCCCAAAACCCCATCCCCATAGAGACTGTGTCTGCTCCCAGACCACCAAAACATAACAAAAAATAACATAAATGGGTTTTGTTTTTGGTTTTGTATTTTTGTAAGCTAACGGCCTGCATTTGGGTCCACTTCCTGCCTGCCACACAGCCATTGCTTGACAAGGAAGAGCGGCAGCAGTCTTTCACTCTAGTTTATCAATTAATCAAAGACCCAGAGTTTTAATTCATTTGAAAGCCTGACTCTTAGCCATGTCCACCCTAATTTTAAAACTCAAAAACCAATTTTAGTTGGTATCGATCGTCCACCTGACCTTTACTCAGAGTTTCTATCTGATTTCTCTGACTTTTTATCTGATTTAGTGCTCAGTTTAGATAAAATAATTATTGTGGGTGATTTTAACATTCATGTAGATGCCGAAAACGACAGCCTCAACACTGCATTTAATTCACTATTAGACTCAACAGGCTTCTCTCAAAATGTAAATAAGCCAATTGATTGTTTTAATCACATTCTCGATCTTGTCCCAAAACTGAACCAGAAACTGAACATTTAACAGTATTTCCTTAAAACCCTCTTTTGTCTGACCATTTCCTAATAACGTTTGAATTTACAATAATGGATGACACATTACTGGGGAATAAATGTCATTACAGTAAATAGATGTCTTTCTAAAAGTGCTGTAACTAAGCTTAAGGAAGTTATTCCTCCACTGTTATCTCCAATGGCATGTGCCAACACAATGCTGAGCAGCTACCTAAAACTTACTCCCACAGAAGTCAATTATTTTGTTAGTAGTGTTACAGTGCTTTACTTTATAAGAAAAAGCCCACCTTAAAGCTAGGACTGCTATTCATCACTGATAAAAGAAAACAAGAAAAACCCCAGGTTTCTTTTCAGCACTGTAGCCAGGCTGACAAAGAGTCAGAGCTCGGTTGAGCCAAGAATTCTTTTCACTCTGAATGGTAATGCCTTCATAAATTTCTTCACAAATAAAATTTATCCATTAGAGAAAAAATTATTAACACCCATCCCACAGACATATCATTATGTACAGCAACTTTCAAAGTTCCTGATATTTATTTAGACTCTTTATCTTTGATCAATCTTTTTGAGTTAACTTCAATAATAACATCCTCCAAACTATCATTGTGTCTGTTAGACCCCATCCCTACAAGACTGCTCAAAGAAGGCCTACCATTAATTAATGCTTCAATTTTAAATGTGATCCATCTATCTTTATTAACGGGCTACGTACCACAGGCCTTTAAGGTGCCAGTAAATAAATCATTACTTAAAAAGCGTTTAGTTCACCCAGCTGTCTTAGCTAAGTATAGGCCAATCTCTAACCTTCTTTTTATTTCTAAAATTCTTGAAAGAGTAGTTGCAAAAACAGCTAACTCATCATCTACAGAGGAATGGTTTATTTGAAGAGTTTCAGTCAGGTTTCAGAATTCATCACAGTACAGAAACAGCACTAGTGAAGGTTATAGATGATCTTCTTATGGCCTCTGACAGTGGACTCATCCCTATCCTTGTCCCGTTAGACCTCAGTGCAGCATTCGATACCGTTAACCAGAACATTTTACTGCAGAGATTAGAACATACTTTGGGTATTAAAGGAATTGTATTGCAGTGATTTGAATCATTTATCTAACAGCCTCCAATTTGTTCATGTAAATGGGGAGTCTTCTTCACACACTAACGTTAATTATGGAATGCCATGGGGTTCTGTGCTGGGACCAATTCTATTTCCGTTATACATGCTTCCTTTAGGCAATATTATTAGAAGGCATAACATACATTTTAATTGCTATGGAGATGATACCCAGCACTATCTATCCATGAAGCCCAATGATACAAACCAATTAGTTAAATTACAGGCATGTCTTAAAGATATAAAGGCCTGGATGACTTCTAAATTCAGATAAAGAGGTTATTGTACTCGGCCCTAAAAATCCATATATTTACTCTGGATGGCATTACTTTGGCCTCCGGTAACACTGTGAGGAATCTCTGAGTCATTTTTGACCAGGATATGTCCTTCAGTGCCCATATTAAACAAATATGTAGGACTGCTTTTTTGCATTTGCACAATATCGCTAAAATTAGAAACATCCTGTCTCAGAGTGATGCAGAAAAACTAGTGCACAGATATTAGAACAAGTGGGTGTGTGATGCAACTAGGCATTTATAGATGTATGACCCAGAAGGGGAGTGTTTGAGGTGTGGTCCAGCTCCTAAAATTTAGATAAATTATCTCCAATTATAACTTCTAGGCTGCACTACTGTAATTTATTATCAGTTCCATGAAAAGCCTTCAGTTGATCCAGAACTCTCCAGGAAGAGCACTGACAAGGACTAGAAATACAGACAATATTTCTCCTATATTAGCTTCTCTTGAGGTTAGGGGAGTTGAGAGATTACATCTCTTGGTTGGGTTGAGAATGACTTGGTGTCCCCCTGGACATAGGACATGTGGGCAGGAAAAGGGAGATCTGGGTATCTCTGCTTAGACTACTGCTCCTGTGACCTGGACCTGGATAAGCGGCAGAAAATAGTTGGTTGGATGGATGGATGGGTCACGTATTTGGCTTTACTTCCCTCTTCTTATCTTGTTGTCTTGATTGTCTTCACACGTGTGATTGTCCTCACCTGTGTCCACTTCCCTGATTAGCCTTTTGTATTCATTAGCCTCAGTGTTCTTTAGTCCTTTGTTGTGCCATCTGCGTTTTGTTTCCTGCTTTTGTTCCAGACTGTCTTCCCTGTATGCTCCTTGCCAATAATTATATTTAGTCTGCCTTTTGCCTGTCTTTTTGTATTCCTTGGACTTTGGTATTTTCATGGGATATATCCACTAAAATAAAGATGCAATTTTCCATTCAGCCAGTCTGCCTCTCAAGTCTGCATTTGGGTGCTCAAATCACCTTACTACACATGACTTGTCCTACATCTTCCCTGTGCTAATCTGTTTTTATTAGCCTAACTATAGCGCTGAAGTTAGCCACAAAATAAAAAAATCATTATAAGAATGCAATATAATGGAAGTGTTTGCACCAAAACAAGGCTAATGATGTCAGAATTCACAAGTGGATAGGACTGATTGCAACAGCAAAGAGCCATTCAGTCGGCTGGTAACAGTTGAAACAGTTGCTTTGGTGATACTTATTGAGTTTTGTTTGATGAAAAAAAAAAAAAACTCCCTCCCTCCTCTTGTATAGCTAGCTAGAAACTGTAGATAGGATAAGATTTTTTTTTTTGAGTACCTCAGGTCACAAAACAGATGTGTGGCTCAAAAAAGGTCGTAAAAGGAAGAAAAAAATAATCAAATATTTAACACTAACACAATATTACTGTTGCAACCCAGCCACAGGGGGATCACAAGCCAGTGTACTCCTAGTGTCGGTCCCAAGCCCAGATAAATGGGGAGGGTTGTGTCAGGAAGGGCATCCAGCATAAAATCTTTGCCAAATCAAA
>VVAS01021851.1:2011-17595 GCA_015103295.1 Ptychochromis oligacanthus
TTTTACTCTAGTTTAAATCCCACCAGTGTCATCAGAAACTCGTAACTTGCTTTCACATTTTTCAGCTGTATTCTAGCTTTTGTTGCACCCTTTTCCACGTGTGCTGTACATTTCCTTCTTCTCTTCACCACATTTTTTTTTATCCCCTTGCAGGTACCGTCAGCTGAAGCAGCAGTATGAACTGAAGGTAGAGGAAGAACAGATTCTGCAGGCCAAGGTGCAGCAGAGCTCCTTCCACCAGCAGCAAGAGGAGCTGGAGAGACTGCGCAAGGCAATTGGTCAGAACATTGAAATGTGCACAAACAATTAATATACCTGAATTCAGCTTGGCAGTTTACATGTTGTTTGTTTTTAAACTTGATTAAATGTGCTGAGTTTCTTTAACCAGAGGAGAGTGAGGAGACATTGCGTGTTACCAAGGAGGTGCAGAAGCGGGCTGAAGAGAAATACAAAGTGCTGGAGAACAAGATGAAGAATGCTGAAGCTGAGAGGGAAAAGGAGTTGAAAGCTGCTCAGCAGAAACTCAGTACAGCAAAGGCCAAAGCTGATGCCTTCAACAAGAAGTTAAAGCAGAAGCAGCAGGTACACTGACCAGACACAGTCATACACAAAAGTGTATTTGTTTATTTTTAAACAGTTAATTGAACTTTTGCAATGGAATTACTATAACAGACTTCTTTGAATAATTATTTAGAGTTTGCTTTTGTTGCATATTTTTATTTTATCAGAATCTGCTACTGTTTGTTTGTTTGAAATTCTTTCCCTTTTTTGGCCCCTGTTCATGTCTGCAGGAGGCTGACGCCGTGGTCCTGGAGCTGGAGGAGCTGCGGAGGGAGCAGGCTGGTTATGAGCAGCAGATTCAGGCTGTAGATGAAGCGATGAAGGCCATCCAGGAGCAGATAGACAGCATGGCTTGCACTGTATCCCAAAACAAGGTAATTTTGCCATTTTGAACATGTGTAAAGTGGGTCTCACTGAAGTCTTTAGATAGATAAACTTCTGTGAGGTTATTATTGCCCTAAATGGCAAAATGTATTTGGATATGTCCTGGACAACGGTGGGCAACATGTTGATGCCATGTCCAAGCATTTCTGTATTTCTGAAAGCTAAATAATGTAAAGCCAAATACTAAAAATTTAATACTTTAATGAGGCTGCTTTTTGGTGTCCATGTAGGTTTTTGGTCTTAATTTTGAATTGTATTGTTTTAAGATTTAAAACTCTTTTTGTGGAATATTTTGCTTTATATGTGTGCTTGTTACATCGTTGAAAGTAAATCCAAGTTCAGATAATTTCTAGGGCCACTGTATATACAACTTTCACTCCTACATTTTAAAGTATAAATGTAGATTAGAATGACTTTGACACCATTCTTCATTTTTTCTGTTGTAATACAGGAGGCGGTGCATAAAGCCCAGGAGGAGCTGGCCAAACAGAAGGAAGTGATCATGACACAAGACAAAGAGCTCAAGGTAAATACAACTTGACCTTTAATGCTTTGATTTTTAGGGCCTCTTGGAGTAGGAGTAGTTAAGTATTATTGGAATTTAATTTTTAAGTTGTATTCAGTAGCACTGAAATAATGTTACAAATCTTCCACAGCAAGATCCTTGATGTGAAATTGATCTATCTATAACACTATACTTCCAACAGCTTCAGTTTCTGACTGTAATGTTATAAAATAGTAATCTATTTCACACTCCTCAGTAGTGAGAGCTAAATAACTGTACTGCTTAGAATTTTAAAATATGACTGATTAGCTAATTGAAATGTCCATCTATCTGAATGCTCCAGGGTAAGAGCACAGAGGCCAATAAGCTCAGGGAACAAAACAATGAGGTCCAGCTGAAGATCAAGGAGCTGGAGCATAACATTAGTAAACACCGCAAAGACAGCCAGGACGCTGCTGACAAGGTACACACAAACTTTAACTTGCTTCCACTCCTCCCACTGCAGTAACGTTTAGTGTTTTCTTAATCCACAAGGTTGGTGTAAATTTTATCTTATCCAGTATGACTTGGGCATCATAAACATGTTAGCATCTCTCAGGTGACTCGGATGCTGGAAGAGCATGACTGGATCCATTCAGAGCGCCACTTGTTCGGTCAGCCGAACACTTCTTACGACTTCAAGACCAACAACCCACGTGAAGCAGGCCAGCGGCTGAAGAAGCTGGAGGAGACCACCAGCAAGCTGGAGAGGAATGTTAACAAGAGGGCCATGAACATGCTGAACGAGGCAGAGGAAAGGGTGAGAAGGGGGAAAAAATACATCTGTGGGCCAGATTCCTCTTTTACCATCAGTTCCTCCAGTAACTTCATTCCCTTCTGCAGTACAATGACCTGATGAAGAAGAAGAGGATTGTGGAGAATGACAAAGCAAAAATCTTGCAGACCATTGAGGAACTGGACCAGAAGAAGAATGAGGCTCTTAACTTGGCATGGCAGAAGGTAAACTGCTGAGCACCTTAGTTTTCTACTCAGCTTGCTCTTTTACTATCATCTGGCTTTGGGCACAATGAAAATGTGTACTTTGAGAGGATGTAAATTTTAAACTATCACATTTATTCAATGGTAGCTGTACTGTTAATATCTCTGGACAACTTAAATCAGTAAACCCGGTGAAATAGGGCTTCTTTAGGCAAAAACAAACATTCACACTGGTTATTTCATGCATTAGCCACTGCTCTGCTTCTTTTTGTATAGAAAAAAGATTCAGTCAAAGTCACTATGAATATAACAATATGCTATGATCATAGACAGTATAAAAGATGTACATAGCCACCCTGAAGTCACCAATTGGTTTGTGAAGTCAGCATTTTCACTGTCCTCATCTTGGCATTTTCAAACCAGATGTGTCAAGCAAGGGGTGGATCTGACTGTGAAACTGCATATCCTGGATAATCCTTCTTTCTGAAACTTAACCAAAATTTTTAAAATGGAGTTAATGTTTTATTCATTATGGCCTGAAACTAGTGACCATAAAGCCCATAAACCCATCAGGAAAGTGTTTACTGAGGTCAAGTCTGAGGACTATTTTCTTGTAGACTTCTATAAGACCAGAATCTTTGCAGCCACAGGTATCACCCCCTGGTGGCTATTAAAAAGAAAGCAGGTTTATCTGCCTGTCCTTTATACTGTCTATGGTTGTGATGGACTTAATGATAGCGTACATCCACCTGCACTCATTAGTTTCTCTTTTCTGGCCTCCATACAATACATAAAATATCTATATTAACTCCTCCTTGTCTTATTTTTTTAAGTAGCTGTGCTTGAGTTGTTGTGGTATGTCAGACACTGGATTTTGATTGTGTTCCTCTTTTTTTACATTAGATAATTGCTTTAAACAAAATAACTGATTGATACTGCTGTTGTGATTGTAGTCTGGGATCTATTTGAATCTTTAATTCTCTCAATCACTGACCCTTGGATTTGGAACTCAGTAAAGGCATCCTGCATTTATTACCATTAATTTATTGATGTTTATCTTTCTCTTTAGGTAAACAAAGACTTTGGCTCAATTTTCTCCACCCTGCTGCCAGGGGCCACAGCAAAGCTGGCTCCTCCGCAGGGCTGTGGTGTCCTGGAGGGCCTTGAGTTCAAAGTGGCCTTGGGTAACACCTGGAAGGAGAACCTCACTGAGCTCAGTGGTGGGCAAAGGTCAGCAACATCATTCATATAGCTTTTTAGTGTCACTTAGATTGTACCTAAACAATGCTGTAAGTAAGCAGCTAGTCAGTTTTATTCAGAGGACTGTTTGTGTCTGTTTTCAGATCGCTGGTGGCCTTGTCTCTCATCCTGGCCATGCTCCTGTTCAAGCCTGCTCCCATATACATCTTAGATGAGGTGGATGCTGCTCTGGATCTGTCTCACACACAGAATATTGGACAGATGCTGCGCACACATTTTAGACACTCTCAGGTAAGTAAAGACATGAGTGCATTCACTCAGTAGTCTTAGTTTATTGTGCAGAAGACACTGCTTTCCATTAAGCCAGCTGTTATTCTTGATACTTTTTATGCTTTTATATAAATGTTAATAAGTAAAGGTTTTTAACCACACTTTGTAATTTCAATTGTCTTTGCAGTTCGTGGTTGTGTCGCTAAAGGACGGGATGTTTACCAACGCCAACGTCCTGTTCAAGACAAAGTTCGTTGACGGCATGTCCACAGTGACGCGCACTGCACTCAGCCAGAGTGACCCCAAGAAAGTCCAAGATAAGCCTTCTCAGAAAGACAAGAGGAACAAACAACTCATCAGCTAATCATTGCACTGAAATGGCTGACCAGGACATCACATTACGTTGTCTAAAAACCCTGTAACATAACCTAAGGGAGTATCGGTTAATAAGTTGTGTTTCTGCGTCTGTTTGGAGCCTTTGGTATAAATGTTTCATGCTCATTGTCTTTCAGGCCATGTGTCCTTTCTTTGTTCACATCTTAAATGATATTTACTTGTTTGAACTGTCCTTATTTATCCTGTTTCTTTTGTGGTCTAAGTTCATGTTCTGCTTCAAGTCATCACCAGTTTTATGTGCAGCCAATGCATCTGTATTTTAGTAAATAAAGCAATATAAATAAATGTTTTGTCTGTTGGTCTGGTTAATTCTTGTTGCTGTCCAATGGAGCTGTAAGTGCTTTTGGGACTTCACTTGTACATATGGTCTCAGTGACACTGATGCCTGCTGAATTTATAACTAAATATAGAGAAAAGTCATTGGTCCAAATTATCAAGGGAATTTTATTTATTCAGGGACAAATTCAAACAACTATAGCATCTCTTTGAAGTTAACAGCAGTTTTTTTTTTTGTTTTTTTTTAAAGACTTCACAAAATAGCCTTATGTCTTGCTCATTCATCAGGCAAATAGGTCCAGTAACCCCGTTCTTTCACCACTACTCAGCAGTGATGGTGGAGAAGTGTCCACACCCCTGAAAAGCCCAACTCTGAACAAGAGCTGTCACCACCTCTGTTGGCCAAGGTGTACAACCTGTTGTAGTTTCCAATTTTAGGCAAACCCACAACAGTAGTAAAATTCCCTAAATTGGGGCTACAGGAATATAGTGTCCACAAACCCAACACACTGGTTTATATAGCGTTTGTTATCATCAACTCACTGTCCATTTAAACGAACCAAATAAATCTTGACACATTACAATAATAGCCTTGCCCTTCAACACGTCACTGAGTGCAGATGTAGAGCAAGTTTGTTAGTCTCTTCAAGCTTTGCAGCCACAAACATGAATCAGTCTGCATAAATGGGGGAGTCCCTTGCACAAGCCAGCATCACAGCTCACAGGTAATATGGATACTTAATGTAACAATTTAGATATTTGTGAGTCTCCAAGTATCAAAGAGGTTGGGGATGTGTGCTAATGTATGGTTGGTGTCGCTGATAAAGGAGGAAAAACAAGATTTTGATGCTGTATTTTCTTGCCGCTGTGCACTCAAGGTTGGCTTTGGATGTGCCTGCGCAGCTCCTGGGCCTTGTCCCGCAGGTCAGGTCTGCTGTCGGACTGCAGTGTCGAAAGGGAGCGCTGCAGCTGCTCCCGGCTTTTCACAGACACACAGTCCCACTGTTCGCTCTCTGTTAATAATACACATGCACAAAGATATTTCATCAGTAACACAACGATAAATTATGTGAAGTATATAAAGCACAAATATACATGTATTTATGAACATGTCGCTAATATCAACCGTGAAGTAAAACTATGAAAAAAGGAAATGGCACCAGGAGAAAAAGTTCAGTCGTCTCTCTGTGACGCTCCTAAGTAAACATTTGATCTGATGCACAATGACAACATTTAGCATTTTAGATACCTTTGCTAAATACCAGACTCAGGCTGATAGGAAAACAAAATCATAATTTTTGCAGGTGTTTGATCACAAATCAAAATCAAAAATATTTAACAAATCTGAATCTTAATTCAGAACAACAAACATCACCACTCTAAACCATTATGACCTCATGGAGGTGCTAGAGGAAGAGTAAAGTAATCACTAAGGACACATTTCTTGAGGATACATTGTCTGGGAATGTCTAAAAAAAAAAAATTCATGCTACAGTCAAGTTAGTAGTGCAAAATGATGGATGTCACTGAACCTGACAGAAAATATATTATACTTAAAGCTGTTCTTAGTTGAGGTTAAATAACCTTAAAAATACCAAAAACCAGGAATATGCACTGAGTTTGAATCAATAAGTAGTACGAATAAATATTTACCTCCAGTTCTCTTGACGATCAGATCCACAACTGACAAGGCCTCTGTCCTCACAGAGGAGTAACTCTTGTTTTCTGGATAGAAAAGCAGCACAGTTTGAGATGAAATGCATGCATATAAACTGTAAAGCAAAGTACTGTGAATCAGCAATGGGCTTACCTAAAGGGTATGTGAGTGCAGCACAGGTCTCTGTGAGGATCTGTGCCAATGAATTCAAGTCTTTATTACACTTCTCTAGCAGCAATAACCTACAAGGAAAAACAGTTTAATAAACAGCCTAATATTTTACATAAATTGAATAACTCTGAGTCCATTTCAAAGAATTCATTACAATAAATGTTCAAAAAGGCTTTTCTTTGTTTGCTCCTTACCCCTGGAAGTATGCCTTCATGGACTGTAGAGCAGCAAGCTGCACTTTCCAGGTGCTCAGCTTGAGTTTCTCACACATTAGACTGCACACCTCCACCTGGAAACGTGCTACAGACACACAATGTTCAGAACATTATTTGATGATCTTTCTAGCAGCCAAACCACACTTCTATCCCATTCTGTGGTGAGCACAGCTGAATACTGTTGTAGTTCTGCTACAGAGCTTAAAAACGAAAAAACGTGAATAGGCTTACAACACATCGTAAAATGTAACAAAGTACACAAAAGGAAACTAACATGACTGTAGAAAAATACACATTTTAACTTTTGTTAAAACTTAAAACACTTAAAACTGTTTTCACACAAGCACAACAGAACCTTTTCCAAGCATTACCTGACAGAAAAGTTTGTGAAAATGCAATCGGTCAGTCCAATCAGACACGAGCCAGCCTTTAACCTTCCAATTCCTAGTATAAAGTAGTGCTATGCTGTATTATGACAATTTGCAAATAATTGGTTTAGTCACTGCTAGTGAGTGGGTGTTATTTGTGCTGCATGTGTATGCTCTATCCCCTCAACTACAATACTGAGAACATGTTTGAAGCAGACTATTTTCTGCTGAGATCTAAATATGAGAAAGGACAACTACAGAAAAGATCCCGACCTGAACCTCCTAAAATTATCCAAAGCTCATGTGGCAACGGCTTTATACTGACTACAGGTTAAGTATGCAAAATGCGCGCTCCCTTTGAATACAAGTTTTAAAAGACCATATTTATTATCAAACTGGCTCCAATATCAATACTTGGTGCTGACATATTGATTCTGTGTAACTTCAAAGAAATAAGTGTGGTCTGCCACATAAGCAACAACTGGAATAGAGAGTCAAGTAGATGTTGTTGAACTCAGACGACGTGTTTCTACAATACAAAATGTGTTACCATCAGAGCTAAGGAGACTGAAAAAAATGGTGTGCAGGACAGCCGTAGTCCTGAATTCATATGTCACTAACTGCAATATACAATATGTTAAAACAAATTTGGGGCTCAGTTTTATCTGATCTGAGGATAAACTTACTCTGAGTCTCATGCTTTGTGGGCCAACTCTTTCCAAGACTCTCAAAAGCACAAAGAAGTGCTTCGGTCTGCAGCTCTTTCTCCTTCACATCTTTATCATCATCATCTTCCTCCAGTGACCTTGGGGATGCTGCACCACTCTCGGGACAGCTCTGTTGTGAAATCAGGAAGATGGATTGAGCACCGTTAAAAGACTTCTTAAAAGGGGGCACTTATAACCAAGAGGGAGTAAAACAGCGGTTGACCTTCTTGATTAGAGGGAAAAGGATCTCTGCCATGTCGGTGAAACGATCCTCCTGGCTGCTGTGGAGCACATCTCCAGCACAACGCAGAGCAGCCATTTTGTACACAAGACTCTCCTTACGACATTCCTTCAGCACAACCTCCAACACCTCAGAGATAGTGGGCTGTCCGCTGCAAGGCTTCTGTAGCTCCGTGCTGAAAAGAAAGAATAAAAGTAATAAAAAGTAAGTGAAAGTAAGAGCTTCACTTCAAAGTAAACTTAAAAGAAAAAGGTTGTGAAAGACCTTTTACCTGCATTTAGACACTACAGATCCAATGGCTTTCAAAAGCTCCTCCTGGAACAAAAGGAAATATAATACTATGAAATTAAACATCTGTTTTTACACAACTTTCTTTTTTTGTTGTTGTTTGGTTTTTTCTCTTATATTAATGTAACTGATTCATTACCTTGCCAGCCCATGTGCGTCCAGATAGTCCCTGCATTAAAGCTGTCAGCACCAAACCAAGGTGTGGCGCCACCAGTGAGCCTGTCTGTTCCTTGGCAACGGTTGCCATGGCAGCTGCACCCTGAGCCTTCATCTTCCAGGACTGTGACTGCAGCGCTTTCTGAGTGATGGCAATCAGCTCGGTCATGTAGAGTCTGATGCCTCCGAAGCTTCCTGATTTAAGGAAGTTTTAAAGAATCAGGAACAGAATAAAAGCATTATGTTATCACAGTGACAGTACTACAAATATATAGTGTATTTGAAGCTGAAAGGATTAGCTGGCTAACGAGTAATTTTTCATACAGAAATGCCAACACTTGCTGGTTCCACGTAGTCAAAAATGAGGATTTTCTTTCTCCCATACACTGTAACTGTATTACAACAGATTAATCAGTAATACGTGATTTTCATTAATGCTGTGTTGGTTTTCCTCACCTGGAACATTTTCTTGCCACACCTCAGCCCACAGAGTGGCATCGTGGCTCTCCCCTTTCTCCTCATCAGGACCCGGTGCCTGATGCATGCCCAGGAAAGCTAGTGGCAGGGCCACTCCCGCGTGGCCTTTCAGCACATCTGGACTGTAGTGGCTGATGGCATGCACTGTCAGCGCACACGATGACTTGTACACAGACTCTGGGAGCAAGACAGGGAGAGAAAATAAAAAGAGCAGAGGAACATACAGTCTGAAAGTTAGCATTTAATTTAAGGGACAAACAAACTATTTTGACTCTAGGGTTGGGGTGGGAGAAATATAGAAATATTTTATACATTCTCACCCTCTTTCTCCAAGTACCAGGTGTTGAGTTTCAGTAGTAGTTTTTCTACACTGCTGTCTTTTGCAGTCTGATGGGGAAAACAAATGCTCTTATGATTCCTGAAGACTTTCACAAATCTTTTTTTCTGAGTCACTCAGAATAGGATGTGGTGTAATTATTGCTAGAAGATTACTTATCAATATTGTTGCTTACCCTGACTAGGTGTCCCAAAGCAAAGGCATAAGCTTTCTGTACTACAGTGCTTCTGTCATGGATGCCATTCAGCAGGGCGCTCATTAGTTTACCTGGAGAATATAAAAATATCATTGAGGCCATTAGCTTGCTTGCACCATCCGGTCGATCAACTAAATGAACAGATTCAAACTTGTGCTGTACCTGAGTGTGGGGTCAGATCCTGGGGACACTGCACTGTGAGGGAAACAATAACACTAGCACAGCCACCCTGTGAAGAGAGTCAAAGATTAGTAGGATGGTTTGGCACATCCTGGTAAAAATATGAGAACAGAAAGAGCCACTGTGTGAAAAATAGGTAAATAGATGAGAGAAGAGATTGGTATGAAGATGCACAGAAATGCAATCAACACAATAACAAATAAATTAATTACTAAAAAACTGGATTTTACCTTGGTGCCCAAGCCTACTCCACTCTTAAGCAGCTCACAGAGTCTGGGAACCAGTTCTCCCAGAACAGCAACATCCAGGTGCTGCAGACACTAAACACAAAGACAGCAACACACCCTTATAAAAGAGATCTCATATGTTTTTGTAGCACTATATAAACCTCTTCTTTTTTCTTGTGACACATAAACTAAAAAAGTCAACCTTTTTTTTTTACCATGTTAATAGTCTCCATCATTGGAGAGGACTTGGCAGCACTCAGTCTGGCAGCATCCATGGCACTCTAGAAAAGAAGTAATAACAACTCAATGTGAAATCTACCTTTTAATCAACTTACAGGCTTAAGTTTGGATACAGATGAGCACCGAGGTTACCTTTTCCTGTTCTGTGGCTCGGAGACTGAGGTAGTTGAGGACCTGAGGCTCCAGGGTGCTGAGGGCCTCCAACAGAGCCGGGATTAATCGGGAAGCATGGGGCTTTAGTCTGGCACCAGCAGTCTTACTGATCTTCACCAGGGTCTGGATACTGGTGGGGAAAAAGAGATTGTTGAGAGAACCAGCCAGACAATTATACAGAAAAATTACAACCTGGTAATGTGATGACAGAATGAACAGAGTCAACATGATGTCAACTGCAAAGGTGAATTTCCTGTTGACTTAGTGATTTATTTTTTTATAAATAAGTGGTTTAAGGACTGGGAAAAAAAAAAAAACACTGGGAATTAATTGCTAATATTGACTAAGATGTTACCTGTTAGCTAACCTAATCTTTGAAGGATCATATATTTGTATACTGCAAGCTACTAAATTTCTAGTTTAATTCAAACATGAGCTGTGAAAAGTGTTACGCTTCAAATAACACCCAAACACAATTTGGTGTCAGTCTCTTACTGCTAAAATATTAATACTGTTTTTAACTAGAATTAAGCACAACTTGCCTCAATAAGAACAACTATTACCACAGAAGAAAAATAATACCAAAGTTAAAGAAAGAGATGTTACCTGAGGGAGCGAACCTCCACTACATTGCTTACGATGCCTTTTTCCAGCAGGGTAGGTAACATCACCGCTACAGTTCTCTGGGCTGCAGAGCCTGTAGACTCACACATACGAGTGCATACCTGGACAGAAAAAGAGAGTGTTTTAGGACAAGTGCTTTGACAAGCACATGTGTACACACAAACATATACACAAAGGCCAGTGTTGTGTTACCTTACTGAGTGTTTTCAGTGTTAGATCTGCAGCTTTCCTTACAGACTCCTAAAATAAAAACACAAAAAAGTCAAAATCTTACTACAAAATTTTTGGGGGGGGAATACATGGTTGTAAGAAATTTATAGCTATTCCACTATGACAAATCTACTGGATGTAATCTACTTTTTTTGTATTTTTGTTTTTTGGTAATGCGTCAGAAACATTGAACCAAAGCAAGCTTTTGTGCCATGTGAATAAAGGCAACGGGATTTCTGATTATTTCCTTCCTACCTTGATGTCATCAAGGACTCTAAATAGAGTCTCCCACATTTCTGCCAGGTGATCAATAAAGTCATCAGCCTGACGGCCTCGAATCAGGTCATTTAAGGCCAGGCAGCTGAAAGAAAAATCCATTTATGAAAAACTTATTTTTACTTTTACATTACAACTTAAGCCTCTAGCTCAAACTCTTATTCTAAACAAATTGCAAACAAATTAAGAGAGTATCTGAATTTAAGAAGCCTCTGGCACAGTCAGTGGTCAGCTCTAATAATCTTAATTTTTCTGAGTTTGTTGTTAAGTGGGCACACTGTTTCTTCACCTGGACTCTCGCACTCTCCAGGTGTTATTGGTCAAGTTAGACATCACATCCTGCAGGATCTCCTTGAGATACTTGTCCACCTGGAATAAATCAGAACAAGCAAACATGGACACATTACTTCGAATGATGATATATCATCTGCCTCCATCTCACCCTATCCCTAGCATCCTCCTCTGTCACACCAACCCTCTGCATGTACTCCATTAGTACATCCATGAATGTTCTCATGTCCAGACCATCTCAGCCTTGCCTCTCTTACTTTGTTTCCAAACTGCTCAACCTGAGCTGTCCCTCTAATATACTCATTTCTAATCCTGTTTTTTTTTGTAACATCTATGTCTACAACTATTTATTTTTTACATACAAAGAGTATTTCTTGTGGATGTATATGTACAAGAATCAGCTCTTACCAGGGTCTTATCGGTGACTAAGGCATCCCAGATGCTCGTCATGGCCTGGCGAATGCTCAGGTTGGGGTCAAACTGGTAGCGGTACAGACGAGGAATTAACTGGGGCAGGAATGGTGCCAGCTGCTCCCCGGCCTTAGCAGCGATCATGTGGAAACCAAAAGCTGCCCCCTGAAAGTAGGATAGGTATGGTCAGATGGAAAACAGCATATGTCATTGATGTAAAAGTTGATGAATGCAAAAACGATACCTTGCGTGAGTTCCACATGGCATGGTGATTGGCTAGATTCATAAATTTGTACACAAGATCTGGTTGGTTCAGATCACTGGCCAATGAACAGAGCTCTTTGTATGTGGACAAGCCGTGACTGTCAGGAAAATCAATATCAATAATCAATAAATTACATATAAGTAGAACAAGAATGGTAATGTGTGCAAACTAAACACAAGAATACAGTCATAGACGTAAAAACAAAAACAAAAACAAAAAAAAAAACGTACAAACGTTACAAAAAAATTTAACATATTTATTTCACCTGTACTAAAATAAGAGCAAGAAAGTGCAGTAGAGGTGACATGTCTTACCCGTCAGGTGTTTTCCCCAAACCTTCTCCTTGGAACACCTCTGTATCCCCTGAGACCGCATGTCTCACTCTGTTTGCAAAAAAATAATGATTTAACAATTAACTGGATATGAGCTAGGATTGTCAGCTTCTTTTCCTCCTTCATTTTGACACTAGCTTAACTAACCAATTTCAGTAGACACTGAAGAATAGCCATGCCAACTACTCAAAAGTGTAGTGAAGGGGCACAATTTGGCAACAGCTCGATAAGGGTGTTCATCCTGCCTGCAGTGCTGATTAGCTAATCATTTGTGCTTAATGAACCAATTTGTGTCTTTTTTTTTTATTGCAAAACTTCTGTTATATATATGATGCGAGATGAATCAGTTTATGCTGTGAAATGGATGTATTCAGAGGTCTTGATCCAGGCAACAGTAACAGTATCTTGGTAAGTCCAAAATGTTCCATTCCCTTTTCTTCTCTTTATTCTCTCATTTCATTCCCTTCTCCTTTACTCAAGAGCTCAAAACTCCAGCAACACTTGCAGTATAAAGAACAACTTTATTGTTAGACCAAAGTGTTTTAACTTGTGGCTTTTAACAGCGTAATCATGATGTGGAAAACATCAGTCAAAACGCGCTAGTCTAAAAATAAGTTTAAATATTAAACGTGTTTCGAGAGTTTTGATCTCTTTAGACTGTTTCCCTCCTGCGTTGGAAGTTGGTGAAGTTGTCCCAAAAAACACTATTCTACTCAACCATCCACTAACCTTTTTCCAGTCATGAGTGTTTCTACAAGGGTGGACACCAGTTCCTGCTGGTCACCTTCTCCCCCCATTTCATAGACCAGACCGAGGCCTTTAGATGCCACATCCTGACTCAACTCTGCATGAGAGAAAAATAGGGAAGAGTGAAGAAGTGAACAGGTATATTTGATAAACATAAGCTAGTGTATGTAATGAGCTCATCAAACAGTCCAGTTAGACTGGACTCACATCTTACCATCAGGGTCTGAGAGAACAGAGATAAACGCCACCTGAATCTCCTTCAAATGTGACTATAAAAGAGTAAAGGAAGAGAAATAAAATTATTAGTATTTCTAATGATTTTATGTATGAAATATGCACACAAAGAAATCTGCAGACCAAGTCTGAATTCTTAAATGTCCCAACCCAAAATATTCTTAGGATGTTGCTCTTTTCTTTTCATTCTTTGTGACCAACAAGACACAACAAGAAAGAGGAAAGTTTCAAATGTCTAAACTTATTCATTTTTTTAAAACCTGACTGTCAAATGGAAAAAGGGCTTAATTCCAAATAATAAACAGGAAAAACAAAAGAACATGCCGAAATCTCCAATAACAGTTAAAATAAAAGTTTAAATCCCCACTCGGTCTAACAACTATATAAGGCTTACACTGAAACTACTTTGCCCTTTGATGGGTGAAATTTCATGTTTTAATGTACTGAGCCTATACAGCTGTACTAAATACACACCGTAATTTCCTTATGCTGGCTGAGTTTCTTGACAAGAGAGAGCAGCCAGATGCAGGCTGCCTGCCGGACGTGGGGGTTCTGGCTGGTTATATATTTGGTCAGGATGGCGTTGAGGACCCAAGGAACCACATCATTGTTTTTTACATCTGACAGCAAAGAAATAAAGTGGAAATTAAAATGACTATTTTTAATTTTGTAGAGGAAGCATTCAACTTTTAGATAAAAATGTACTGTTGCATGTGATGTATGCTCAGAATAATAAGAACGACATTTTTTAATATCGATCACTGCAGAGATGCTAGACAGAAAATATTTCACTATGACAACAGCAGGGATAAAGCTAGATATGGTCTCACAAATCTGATCATTTAAAAAAAAAAATGCAGTGTGGCCTGTAACCCTGACTTCATACTGGAGAACCAAATCGAATTTGCATAAACTTCAGAAATGGCATAATTCATTAACACAGTTCAGCTTTGTTTCAATCCACAATATAAAGAGATGTAGAAAAACTGTTTAAAGTAAAATACAAACTCTGACTACATTTGTAAGTACATACTCTGTGGTGGGGTGTAATGGTCCTCAGTGCAGATCCATGGGTCTCTGGCAGCTCCAGAACTGGTCCCTATTGCAGCACTTGTTATAGCCTCTCCTACTGTGAATTGTAGCTCCACCTGCTTGGCCTTGGAGAGTTTAAGAAGCAAAAAAGTGAGTACTACTGAATGATAGCTCAAGTAGTAATTAATGGAGACAACACCATCTTATCTGGGCTTGCAAAAATAACCACTTCAGCTACAGCTAGACAGCCTGACTCATTACCCTGACACCTCAAAAGTCAAAAAGGATCATATGCATGCATTTCTAAATCAGAAAATGTCAATCAAGTCCAGTTCTGTGCAAACAACTTAAGCTTCCAATTAAATCTGTTCATTTGAACCCAGCCTTTTAATGATACTGTCTATCAGTGTGTTTCATACCTCCACAGAATCCATAAGTCCCTGCAGCAGCTTCTTCTGATGAGGGAAGTCTCCATCTCCTACTGCCAGGTAACCCAAGGTCATTATAGCTCGTTCTTTCATCTGGAACAAATACAAGAAAAAGACACAAACACAATAATCAAGATAAAAAGGAAGCAATAAAACATCATTAATTTGAAGACCTGACATACCATTAATTCATACAGTGTACATAAAGCATAGATACAGTGTGTGCCAATAATGATCACTTAAAAAAGCCTTACAGCAACCATTTCATCTATTAGATGTCCACATTACCTTTGTGCTCTCCTTGCCAGAGGGGATGCGGGCCAGCAGGTTTTCCACAATAGAGAGTTTAGTGAAGCCCTCACCCTCTGCAGGGATCAGCAGGGGACCATTACGCCCAATTTCTCCCAGAGCTGTACAGGCTGCTATGGCCAGCAGTGCACTGCTGTTGTCCAGGAATGAACCTTGATGAACAAGAACACATGAGTGGGCCAAACAATATACACAGAAGCAAATTATTATATATAATGTAAAGTTTAAAAACATGGAGATAA